>WYDF02306941.1:0-15229 GCA_009867245.2 Adranes taylori | reverse complement strand
AAACGAGCGAAGTCATAGAGATACCACGCTAGTAATTAAAGGTTAAGTACGATTAGATTTATGGACGTTATTTGTATGCAATTTAGACATTTAAATTAAGTTTTTAACTTATGAGATATATATTTCAAGATATGTTCTTATTTATATTTTATGAGACAAATAGAATTTTTGCATTTTGATTTATGTGAAACCTTTAAAATCTTCATTTTATGTCGAAAATGATACATTAGAGGGATACAATTTTGCGCTGACATTAAAGGAATACAATTTTGTTGATTTATTTATAAGAGAACGACTATTTAGAAAAGACTAATTAGATAATAACTGTTTACCCTTAATTACTCGCGCTTAACATCTTACGTAAGTACTCGCGTGTGGTCATACTGATCCCAAAATAAATGTTGAGAACGTTAATAAAACTAATACTTTTATTAAATTATAATAAAGACGTAAAATTAAATCAACTACACGACAGCGCAGCACTATCGCTAAACTGAAAAAATAATTGATATAAAAACGAGTGGAGTCATAGAGAGCCCACGCGAGTAATTAAGACTTAAAATCTTTAGCTATTATTTGACTGTCAATCGTATACGCCTCCAATTTGTCGAGCACACTTAATTTTCAACGTTTATCATGCCTAGAAGCCGTTTTACAGTGTTTTCCTTTGTGACACTTTAATACCTTATAATGGTAGCATTTGGTTACTAATTCACACATTGAATTTTTTGGTATGTGATTTTTTAAGACTCACATCCAGTATTCGGCCAAATGAAGCTGATGTAATTAAGAGGAAATTGGCCGGATCGCTGTAACTGGTACGGAATTGAGTGCTGTAATTAATAGGAAATTGGCAGGATAGCTGTAGAATCTGATGTACCTATTGAAATACCGTAGAAAATTCTTTTCGTTGGGTAAGGCACCGAAGAAATGGATTTTCTTCGCATTTTCTGTGTTATTTATGAAAATCGTTGAAAATCCTTTATGGGGAAACATATCTTTATTTTTCTAAATCGACTTGTTTTAGCTCGACATATTTTTCCCACCGATGTTCAAAAGTTTCGATACCCTATTTATATTGGGAATGATCGAGCTCCTCCAAATAACCATCAACCGTAGACTCCACATTGATGTTGGGTATCGCGATAACTCATGTGTGAATCGTCTTGATGGAACAAAACTTTCTTTTTCGCCAAATCCGGGCATTTTTTCTGGATTTCATCACTCAAGCGCTGCAACAAATTCACCTTATATTCAATATTGTTTGATTTTACTTTCTGAAGATAATCAATGAAAATTATTCCACGCGTATAACCAAAAACTGACGCTATGACCTTGCTTGCGGATGGAATTGTCTTCGCCTTCTTCGGAGATGATTCTCCCCTGTCAGTTATATGTTCCTTTATCTCAGGTGAGTAGTGATGGACCCATGTTTTATCCATGGTTATAAATCGGCCCAAAAACTATTGTAAAACTCCGCCAAAGCAGTCGATTGAAACATTCTCACGATGCTGTTTTCACCCAATTTGCGCACAACTTTCTCATATCAAAATTTTCACTTTGATATTAGTTGGAGTGAGGTCTCTGAAATGAAATTATTGCATCACATGACTATGACCAACTTTTTCTATATTTCCTTGATTACAAATTTACAGCGTTAACTACACTAGCTTGGGATGGTTCTGTTTTCGACTTTTGATGATCGATTCCAATCTATCTTGCTGCGCTGAACTCGAAAATTACCTTAGTTTCTTTCCATCACATCAGAACTTTTTGCAAATCGCAATTTGGCAAATGTTATGTCGAAAAATATCACAAATATGGGACTTAATAACAGAGTGAAATAGGTTTGTTTCGTATAAAACGTATTATTTTGCGGCTTATAATAGACGTAATATAATGGAATATAGAAAATAAAAAACTCGCGATTTTAGTCGTTGGACCAGACATGCTCTGTTTCAGGCTTTTCCGTGCATCTGCTCTTCTGGTATCATCTCGATGCGACATCCAGCAATAGTCCGCCATCTTATAGAAATATTCATTGGTAACGCTTTTCCATTTCTTTGATGTTCTGATGGAATCTCTCACCTATCTCCTCACTAAGAGCACATAGATTCTCAGGAAAGTAGTTCAAATGTGAATGTAGGAAATGAACCTTCAAACTCATGGAACAACTTAAATTTCGGTATTTCTGCATCATAGTCTCAACGATAGACTTGAAATTAGGATCTTTCTTGTTGCCCAGAAACTTGGTTACTGCGTCTTTAAACGCGACTCAGGTTCCTTTTACAAAATTTACATCTCTGAAAAGTTTTCTAATGTCCGGACCCGTAAAGCCACCCTCTTTTAGTTTTGCGGTTGACAAGGCTGGAAATTTGTTACAAATGTACTGGAAATATTTACCATCTTTTGGTAAGGCTTTCACAAATTGCTTCATCAATCCTAATTTAATATGTAGAGGTGGAAGGAGAAATTTCATCGACTCGATGAGAAGTTTTTGGAGCACATTTTTACTCCAGGTTCCAAAGGCGCTCGTTGTGGCCAATCTTTCTGTTTCCAATTATTTTCCCTGTATCTGCTATCCCACGACAAGGAAACTTTGTGTACCCGCCTTTATGTACAAGTCATCGATATTACTTTTAGATCACAACACATGATCCAGATATGAGCGTCGTACTTAATTTTCTGGAGAACAAATTGTAAATTGTTATAACATTCTTGTAAGTGTACAGAATGCCCTATGGGTATTGCATACCTGTTTTCGTTGTGAAGGAAGACAGCTTTAAGGCTTCGTTTCGACGTATCGATGACTAGTCTCCAATCAGTACTTTCGTACGGAATGTTGAATGTCTTAAACAGTCCACACATATCATTGCAGAATACTAAGCCTCCGGGATCCTAATCTTCCGAATACTAACCCGAATACTATGTCAGAATACTAATCTTCCGGAAAGTATGGAATAAAATCTTTTTCTCTGTACCTGAACCAGGATAACGAAACGCCAGCTGCGAACAAATTTTTATCTTTACTCGGTAAACCAAGCACTTCTGAAGCTTATGGGTCAGCTGTATGTCCCGACTCAAATCGTTCAGTTCAGTTTGTGTAAGCAGAATTGCCAAGTTCGTGCCCGACTTCGTTATGTTCGGTTTATTCACTTGATTCAATTTCTGAACCATCTACTTTAGGTAAATGTTCTGGTTGCATAGACACTGGTACATCAGGACCATCAGGGGCAGGACTTAAAGCCGATGGCACATTTGGATATGTGGCAGATGTTCTATTTATGCTTTACATTGAAACCGTGAATACCGGTTGAACAAAAGTAACAATCATCGCTATGATTTCGCGGCTCTCACAAGACCATCGGAACACCAAATTTGAAACAATATTCTTTACCCTTTGACTACCGTCTCAGTCCTTCAACACACGTATAGCAAACATAGTGGGGTGCTCAAGATTTGCCTTCATCTCCTACTGTACACCGAAATACGCGAGATTCACTTGCCGCACGAACGAGGTTATATGTCTTTTTTGTCTTGACATCATTAACTGTAACAAAAGGAATCTGCAGACTTTTACAGCCTCTTGACGTCATTTCGAACACTGTATGTTTGCCTATTAGTTTATATCTGCCGACACAAATATTTTTGAATGCGGACGATACGTACCAACGCTTAGGTCAACATTGACAACCAGTTGAGATGTACAACATGTTTTTAATGACGAAAGTGCGGCCATCTGCCCGTTTATGATGTCAATAGTTCGTTTTCATCTGTCTACGTCTTATACTTGTAATTTTTTTTTCGACATATAACACATTTTGACAAATTGCAATTTGAAAAAAATTCTGCCGTGATGGAAAGAAACTAAGGTCATTTTTGGATTCAGCGCATTTAGAAAGCCATCATCAAAACTTGAAACACATGATACAACCGTAAAAATGCAGACTTGTGGTGTTGGCTGTCAAACAAATACTAATCAAGGGTAGTGTCGTCAAACATCACAAACAAACTTTATAAGGATGGTATCCGGGACAGTCCCGAATTTTGAGCACTTGCCCCAATTTTATTCACTAGTTTTTCTCTTGAATTTAAAGCTTTCTTCTTGAAAAAGTCGAAATAAAATTATTCCTAAATTAAAAATTATTTATTAAATTTTGAGTAAGCTCTTAAAAGATCTACGTATCACACCAGTATTATATAGTTCCACTTACGTATCTTGTTAAATATCTGTAGTGAAATGCTCTAAAATGATATTTTAAAGATTAAAGACGCCAACTACCCGAAATCCCACCACGAGAATTGCGCTGGAGAATGGGGGTCAAAATGTATCTTCTCCCGGGCGCCGATTATGCTCGGTACGCCACTGCAATTCGTTCGTTAAACAAAGTCAATAGACTTAATAATGTTATGGTTAAATATTCTATGTAATCGAAGAAGACAAGTTTTCTAATATTGTATTGTAAATAAAGCACATAATAAGGTAATATATGACAAGATCCAGTTCTTCTACTTCTTTCTCACTTCTTTTAGTTATCATGAAACTGTCTCGTTTACGTTTCTATAAACAATACACTTATCACAAGTACATAAGTAGCTACATGCAGTACTACACATGTTACAGCACTACAAATGTTACATGTTACTATGATCTATATCCATAGTAATCCTATAAGTCAGGACTTCTTAAACTACCGTCCGCGTATGATTAACCGCCAAAGGAGAGGGCAGCAAAACCAGCAAAGGACAATACTACTACAAGAGCATGTTTTGGCAATGATCAGAATGTCGAACTTTGATATCATTCTGATCTCAACTGGATCAACTAAACAGTAGCAAGATGTGCCTCTAGAAAATCCACCTTCAGGCATATATATGAAGACAAGGACCAGCAGATGAAGAAGAGTGCTAAGCCTGATCGCAAGACAACATGGATTTCAGAATTGATCGAGAACGCAAAGAAAACGCCAGGTGCTGGAGCTATACGATGTGACGAGAACTCTCCAAGAAGAAAGTCAACCGCAGAAGACAGGTGAAAAATAAACAAGGAGACCTCCTCAGCAACGACGAAGCACAACTTGCAAGATGGCACGAACACTTCATCCAACTGATCAATATAGAAAGTGAGGAAAAGCCTGAACAAGAACCTGAACAAGAGGAAGAAATTGTACAGAATAGAGAAGAAGTAGGAAATGTAACTAACTCGGGCCCACTCTCCAAGAAGGAGATCAAGACAGGGATCAAGCAGCTGAAAAATGGATTTCCGTCAGACTCGGCATATGCAACAATTATAATTTTTCTGCTGCTGTATAGGATAATCAGAAGACATTTTGCGGGAAATAAATGAAATAGAATGATAAATTTTTGCACTTGCAACACCCACTATTTTAAGGGATCTGTTAGTAAACTAACTTGTGTGCGATACGATCTGTGAATATCCATTTGTTTAGTGAACAACTGGATGAATCACTGAGTGCAGATGTGCTATGCATTCGTTCTTTTGCTGTATGTTCGTTTTTTTTGCTGGGCTTTCATTTTTTTTTGCTGCGTCTTCGTTTGTCCAATGTGTAAATAATCTCAATTTTTTTAACTAATTCTTGAACTAGTGTCCCTATTTGTTCCAATAGCTCTTAATAGCGGAGCAATTATAGCGAGAAGTGATATTTATTCATTTTACAAGCAATGTAGAGCCTTGGATGTCGTATTTCGTGACTCCTCGAATTGCCACTGTTATTTCATTGGGTTCTGCATTCGTGTTATAGGTGTTTGTGTTATTGTGTTGTGTTTTGTGCGTTTATAGATTTCTGTGTTTCGATATGAGCGGAAAACGGAAGAGAGTTCTAGTTTCTCTTGAAACGAAATTTAATGCAAATAAACGGTTGGACAATGCTGAGTCTATTAGAAAGGTGGCTATCAATTTGCGAGTTGGGGAAGTGACTGTTGGAGATTGGAGATGTAACGGGAAAGAAATTGAAAATTTTCTAAACAAAAGTATGAGTGGAGGAAGTGGTTTCAGTCGAAAGACTTTGAAGAAGGGCGACTACGAGCAGACGTCTGAAACTCTTCTTCTGCGGTTTTCACTGCTACGAGGGATGTGCAGTTCTCTGCTACAAGCAAAGGCGTTTGAGCTCCACAAGAACTTTAAAGACGGCGAGGAAACATTCATTGCAAGCGATGGATGGCTGGAGAGGTGGAAGAAATATATGACATAAGCCAGCTGAGTCTAAAATGAAAAAAGCGTTTTAAAGGATGGATTGACCTGACATCAAATTTTATACTCAAACGAAACTGCTCTTATCGGTCGAATGCCAACTTCAGAAACCTTAGCGGCAAAATCTGAATAAACTGTTCCCGATTTAAAAACAGTAGAGAGTCGCAATTCTGGCTCCTGCAATGCATCTGTTCTTTGAAACTAAAGACTCTGCTTATTGGAAAGTCTAAAAACGGAAGAGTCTTTAAAAATATCAAAGTCAACTGCCTGCCAACAAAGTACTGCAACCAGAAGTGCACGGATGGATAGCACGATTTTTAGTGACTGGCTTTTTAAAGAATTTGTTCCTGTCACTGAAGCATTTTTGAAAAAAATAAGCTCCACAGGAAAGATATTTTATTCTTGGGCAATGCGCCATCTGACGCAGACACCAAAGAACGGTGCTGGTGATATTAAAACTATATTTCTTCCCTAATGTGACATCGCTTATACAACCCCTAGACCAAGGGGTTCTAGAAACGATGAACAGAAATTATCGGCGTAGGCTTCTCCAGATGTTGATTGTAAAATTAGACGAAGAATTGACTGTTAAGGAAGCCTTAAAGCAACTCTCATTAAAAGATGTTGTATATTGGATTGCTTCAGCGTGGGACGAAGTGCAAACTCCCACCATTCGAAAGTCATGGAAAAATTTATTTGGCTTAGATGGATCCCCTAAAAAGTACCAAAACAGGAGAATGTGAGCAAATTAGTTCAACTAGTCAATGGGCTACCTGTTGAAAATAAAATCAATAGCGGAGATATTGGGCACCAAAAAGGTATCGTGTCCCGAGCGCCAGTTATGCTCGCTATGCGATAGTTTTCGTTTTGAAGATGAAGGTTTTTCTTGTGGGTATCTCGCAGTTAGATTTCCCCTGGATTCTGTTTCTTTTCACTGCTGCAGAGCAAAATAGTACTCTTATAGATATTAGTTAAAGGGTCGCAAGTTTTACATTCCTAGTAATAACATCGTTCATAAGCTGTGTTGTAAAAAATATTATAGCTTGTTTTATTATGTATCCTCATTTCATGTAGAAATATTTCTTGAAATGAAGGGGTTAAAGGTTGTAATCATTACATTTGACAGTACTTGGCTCGATATCTTTATAATGCGTTGAAATGAACTCTTATATTCTAGTAAAATCGGGACAGCATGCGTATATAGATAACATGTATCTAGTTTTATTAATGTGTACGTGTACGTGATGTCCAATTTTGGTGTGATTCCGTATTTGGGTAGTTGATGTCGGTTGAAAGCCATCCATGGCCTTCTATTTATTGAATGGATGCCGACGAATGTCGCAGCACTAAACACAAAATGAGAAAAAAAGAACAGCGAGAAGATACGATTATTATTCGGCCTCTTACAAATCGGTTTCAACTGTTGCAGTCACCAGTGGCAGCTAAGTGATAATATCAAAAACAGATTTCTTTGAGTTTATAAAGATCTCATATATAGAACGAATGAAAAATATTATCTATTATATTTCTTTAAGTTTTTTGACAATAACAATAGTTTATGAAAATATTACTTTAAAAGACATTTATTAATTATATAAATTAATCATTGCGAAAACTGCATATTGACTATATGAAACAACCAATTAGCTTAAAAAACGGATCAGGGTAGATGGATCTATTTCTGGCATTGGTAGTAGCATTTATCAGCACCCTCCGCTTTCAGTAGCATCATTTTTTGTTTGAAAATTTTTCTATGTAATGTACACCACGCATTATTACAGAGATCTATGAACGGAGATGGTACTTGATGAGACAACATAAAAAATGAGATGAAGTCAGTTTACACAAGTCGGGTGGTGAGGTACGTAGAGTTGTTAGTTTTCATTAACTGATGACAATGGTGCTACCGACAGCAGGAAGCTACCATCAATGCCAGAAATGGGCCCATCTACCATTACCCGTTTCACATAGGCAATATGCAGTTTTCGAAATTATTAACTTATCTAATTAATAAATAATCGTTATTATTGTGGAGATGGATTAGCGCCTCGATTGTTTCGTCAACTGCCATGTACATTTATAGATCTCAGTAATGATGTGTTGTATACATTATATGGAGAATTTTCAAATTAGTATACATTATATGGAGTTTAAACCAGCCGGGTAATACGGTACGTAGAGTTGTTGGTTTTTATTTTCGCATGTTGCGCGCGGAGTCTCACTCCGCACATTTAGCTTTTGTTTAATTATTTGTTCAATTGTTGTCGCCTGTACCTTATCTTATTGGTAGTTTCGTAAAATCACTTCCTGATGATGTGCTACATTTCTAGTACAGGTGGGGTGTGAGTCCATAGGCATGTTCTCGCGTAGAAAAATTTTCTTTTGCCTATAGTTTTTCTTTCATTTCTACCTGGTACATAAGAAAGGTAATTTTTCTTATAATTTTTAACTATTTTTAACATAATTTTCATGACAAGGGATTGTGTGAACCCTAACTGGATAAATAAATTCTACTTCCAGTTAAAGCCCATCCAATTCAACTGGAATCATAGTAAGGAATATCCATATATAAAAATATTCAATAATTAGACAATTATTAGAGCCCTTGCTTGAATACGGCCCGAAATTTAACCTTACTTAAAAAAGGACACCTCACGAATTAAATAAATAAACTACAAATAAAACGCCATAATCTATTATTCACTAAATAATTTATTATCATAATTAAATGGAGTTAATAAATTTAGGGGAATAATAAAACAAATACTTATTAAAGTTTATTTGTATTACATTAATCTTAATTTGGACGCAAAAGAGTTTTTCTTCTAAGCGTAAAGAAATAAAATATTTTTTCAACAGCATTTCATTAATCAGAGTCAATGAAATTGGTTCGGATTTTTATTGCAAGTAAACAAAGATATTAATTTTTAATAGGTGCGTAATATCAGTAGTCACAACAAATATCTTAAAAAACGGCTTTTACCAGATGTATGGCGCCATTTCACCCATTATCATAACGGATCATCAGAATCTTCTTTATCAGGAGTATCACGGCTTTGAAATCTGATGCTAACTCACTGACCCACAAGCCGGCATTTGGTAGAAAAGAAAATTCGGCTGAATTATGTATTACTTTTTGAATGCAACCAAGTTTACATGGAATATTTTGATGTTTATAATGTTGCCTACCGACCGTTGTTGATATAGATATTACACCTCTTTTGTGAGAAATAGGTACGATTAAGGCAACATTTGTACGATCCACTCACATTTGCATTTCAGACATAAAACAGAAAAAAGAATCGCGTGCTCGCAAAATATAAAATCAAAATTCTAAGCATTACTGTTCTACTTGAATATATATATATATATATATATATATATATATATATATATACCTAGACCAATACCTAGACCTGAGGGCGGAAAATATTGTTAAACAATTTCCTGATTAGAAAGTCTTGACACAACTTGTAAAACAGAAACTAAAAATTTGGAACTATTTTTTTCTGATTCTACTCTGAACATAATTGTGGAATGTATCAATGGGCACATTCGAACAAATCACTATCAACGAAAAAAAGATTCTAAGGCAACGGATTTATTTAAAGGGAAAGCTTTTATTGGTCTTCTATATTTGGCTGGAACTTAAATATCTAATTGTCTAAATGTAAAAGAACTATGGAATAAGAATGGTACTGATGTTGAGTTATTTAAACTAGTAATGTCACCAAAAAGATTTAGTTTTCTAGTGCAGCACCTACGGTTTGATGATTTAGAGACTCATGAAGACACAAAAAATTATGATAAATTGTGAAAGAGATTTTTGACAATTTAGTGAAAACGTGTAAATGTAAGACACTCCTCTTGAGTATATTGCCGCGTACCAAAAATTAGATGGTTGAATTAATATATAAATCTAGCGAAATTTGCTTGTAACTTTAATTTTATTCAAAGATCTATTTCAAATGCATAAATTATATACAAGTAAAATGGATAGGGGGACCGCGAACAATATAGTAACAATTAAATATGTGATAAATCGAGAACTAGGTGAAAGAAAGAAGGTTTACTTGTTCTTGGTTGACCTCAAATCTGCATTTGATGGAATAGAATGGGAGTACTTGTGGAAGAGAATGTTTGAGTTGGGAATTTCGAATCGATTGGTAAAAATGATAAATGGTTTGTATGAGGGAACGAAAGTTAGGGGGAGAGTGAATGGAAACGTGTTCGAATGGTTTGAGTAAGAGGAGTGAGGAAAGGATGTCCGTTGAGCGCTTGCCTTTTATATATACAGCAGATTAAGAAGATGTACTAAGGAGAGGGCAAGCTGGGGGAGTAATGATAGGCAGATATAAAGTATGATCGATGGTGCATGAGGATGATATTGTATCTATTGCGATTAATAGGGAAGAATTTAATGAAGCAGAAGGTATACCCAAAAATATACCCAAAGGCCATCCACCCAAAAATGTTCATCGGAATTTTTTCTACCTTTGTGGTCTCCCATATGTGATTCGCAATTTTCGATGATTGCTTGCTTAATTAAACAACTATTATAACTAAATTAAGAGCCTATAAAATATATCACAGTATTCATTCCAGCAATCAAGCCAAGGGTGGCACTGCGGTTATTATTAGAGATTCAATTAATCATTTTGAAGAATGCCAACTGCAACGAGATGATGCCCAACTCAATAAAAATAAAAATAGCGATTGGGAAAGCTTTCGCATTGATTTTCAAGAGAACATCAACTTGAATATTAATTTAAAAGCAGTGACACAACTGGAAGTAGAAGCTGAAAATGTTACCAGACTTATTCAAACAGTTGCTTATATTAATACGAAAGAAATTACTCACCTTACCAGAGGAGTAAATTATCCTGTAGAAATCAGAATCAGAAATCCGGTTAAAGAAAAACGAAAAATTTGAAGAAAATGGCAACAATCTAGGAATCCCTCTGATTAAACCATCCTAAACAAGAAAAACTCAGAAATTGAGAATAGAAATCTCAAAACTCAAAGAAGAGTCAATTAGCACTTATTTATAAGATCTAACAACACTTAAAGAAACAAATTACTTTCTCTGGAAAGTAACCAGGTAGATTAAAAGACTACAGCTATCCCACTTATTAGAAGTGATATAGGTCCATGGACTAGAGACAACAAACAAAAAGCAGATATGTTTGCAGAGCATCTGGAAAACCTATTTACTCCAAATGACATGCAGGAAAATGTAGACTTGCCATCATCGGAAATAATCGGAAATCTGAAAACACCCCACCAGTCACTCCGAAAGAAGCATCTGAATAGATTAAGAAAAATCCTAACCTGAAAAAAGCATCAGGATTTGATCTAATTATTGGTGAAATGCTGAAACAGTTGCCTAGGAAAAGTATTGTTCTACTAATCTATCTATTTAATGATGTCGTTAGATTTAAACATGTCCCTTCTTGCTGGAAAATCGCGGAAGTAATTATGTTGCCAAAACCTGCTAAACCACCAAATGATGTGAAGTCTTACATACCCATATCTTTACTACCAATAGTTTCAAAACTCTTTGAAAACTATTTCTTAAAAAACTTAAGATCTTAATAGTGAACAATAATTTAATCCCAGACTTTCAGTTTGGATTTAGATAAAAACATTCTACGATTGAGTAAGTACATCGTATTATTAACATCATCGAACAAGCATTTGAAGGCAAACAGGTCTGTTCTACTGTATTTCTAGATGTTGCTCAAGCTTTCGACAAAGTTTGGCATGAAGGTACAAATTAAAATGTTTCGTAAACAATATGTACAGATATTAACATCCTATATATCAGATCGATTATTTAGAATTAATCAGAAGGATGAATACTCCGAGTTGCAAGAAATAAGAGCAGGAGTGCCCCAAGGTAGTGTACTTGGGTCTATTCTCTATGTCCTATTCATTAGTGATATACCAACCTTAGTAGATACAATGGTGGTTACTTGTGCAGATGACACTGTCTTTTAACGGTTGATTAAAATCATGAAGATTCTACCAGAAAACTTGTAACAGCTACCAATTTAGTCATGGACTGGACTATATAGAAGATTAAGCTCAAATTAATTCATGCCAGCTTTACAAACAAACATTCAACCAACGAGTTTCCACTAGAAATAATTGGTACCATGGTGCCTTATTAACTAAGTGCGAAACATCTTGGGATGACTCTGGATGCTAAATTACGATGGAAGCTACACGTTAAAAAGAAAAGAGCTGAGCTTTCACTCAAATACAGACAACTTTATTGGCCCCTTGGTAGAAACTACACGCTGTCAATATCTAACAAATTGGTAATCTATAACCAAATTTTGAAACCCGTATGGCTATATGGCATCCAACTCTGGGGTTGTGCCAGTGATAGTAATATCAAAATTATCGAAACCTTTCAGAATAAGATGTTGTGCAATATTGTCAATGCACCATGGTGTATCCGAAATTTTGATCTCCATCGTGATCTTCAGATATCTACAGTCAAAGAAGAGATTAAAAGGTATGCTGGTAAACTTGAAGTCAGATTACACCTTCACATCAACGCAGAACCTCTTCAGCTGCTGGACAACCATCACCAGGTCCGAAGATTGAAAAGAACCGAACCAACTGATCTTGTGTAGTGTGTTACGTGTAAAAGTAGAGCATAGTACAGAGCATAGTGCGAATATTCCAGAAAAACTAGGAGACGTCGCTGGACTGTCTCTAGAAAACGTTCACCATTAGTTTTAAGAAATTATCATATATAAATTAATGGTTGGTCCATTATAACTAGTTTTTAATGACATAAACTCCAGTAGGCGTTTAATAATAATAAAAAAAAATTTTTTTTTTAAATACTTGTCTTAAAATTTAATATATTAGTTGGTGGTTGTTACGCCACTGACTTATACTACATTGAGCAAAAGACATAATCGTAAGGAGAGCAAATGTAGTTGAAAGAAAGCAGATACACTCATATCAATTAGTCACTTTTATATTTAAGTGTTTTATACTTCGACAACTGAAACATAAGCGCCATGGTATGTGGAAGAGTTAGGAATTTTTACTGATAACTTTGTTTAATTAAGTGCACTTCAAACTAATTTTGTGTAAAGTAAAAATGTTTTGAATTTTTCATTTGAAATTTAGTTTTTTATTAAGTTTAATGGTTTTAGACGTTATAGTATATAACGTATGTGATTTGGGAACATCAGCGACACTTTTGAATGCTTCTTTGCTAGATGTTACTGTGTAGTTTACACTGTGTATTTTATAGACATGTAATAAACGTCACTTCAAATATTCAAACTTCATACTTCCCAATTAAGATCAATACCTTTTACATTTAACCTATATCCCTCATATAATACGAGGGATGTCATTTTAATTTTACATATAACCACATACAGGGCGCAAGTTACAAAATATAATATAGTTCTGAAATTAACCACATCATTATTTGGACACGTGTTGAAAATTTCGTCAAAATACAACAAGTTGTTTAGTCACAGTGAATTTTTAAAGTTAATTTTTTTACAACATTCGAAGAAGTTGATCGCAACAACAGTATCTTGCTGAGTTGGTTGCTGTTTTTGGTAATGAAGCACCACATCAATCGACAATATCTCGCTGGTACTCGGAATTCAAACATGGACACACAAATCGCAGCGATGATCCTAGGCCAGGTCCACCAAAATCAGCGGTCATCCAGGAAAACGTTAATTCTGTATGCGAAATGATTAATGAAGATCGTCATGTAACTTACCGGGAGATCGAATGCTCCTTGGGAATTTCTAAGACCTCAATTCAAAAGAATTTCATGATGAGTTGGGCGTGGAAAAGTTAGTTTCTCGTTGGATCCCGCATCTGTTGATTGAAGAACAAATGGCGGCTGATTTCAGTTGGTGCCGCTCCAAAAATGTGTACAGTATCGTCAGTGGTGACGAGTTTTATTCTTATGAACCTGAGAATAAACGTCAGTCTACTGTTTGCGTGTTTCAAGATTAGGAGAACCCAACCAAAATCACCCGTTGACGCAATGTGCTGAAAAAGATGCTCGCAACTTTTGTATCAAAATCCGGACATGTGGCTACAATTCCTTTACAAAATCGAAGGACGGTAACTGCTAATTGGGACATAACCATTTGTTTGCCAGATATAATTGCTGAGCTGCGAAAAAACAACCCACAGCGTTGGACCATCCTTCTCTATGACAATGCGAGTGCTCACATTGCTCGACAAACATTTGGGTTTGTGGAGCAACAAAACATTGCATTGCTTGATCATCCTCCTTAGAGCCCTGATTTAACGCCCAAAGAATTTTTTACATTTCCCGCCATGAAGAATGCACTGTGTGGTCAACTATTTCAATCACCTGAAGGTGCAGTCGATGCTTTCCAAATCACCATTTCGAGCTTACCCATTGAAGAGTAGAATAAATGCTTTAACAATTGGTTTGAGCGAATGCAAAAGTGCATCAACAATGCACTGGTGGTAAGTACTTTTAAAAACAATTAAGGATTGAAACCTAAACTATTCATTTTTGTTACAGCTATATGCAAAATTAAAAGACATCCCTCATACAATACTGCATCCTTTTCTATCCAGAATAATCTAAGATGCTATTTTTTTCTTCAGGTTAAGACAAATGATTTTATGTATACACAAAATACTTTTTTCAGGTAAACACAAAATATTTTTACAAGTAAACATACTTAAATTAAAATATGCTTCAAAATTAAGCACCTACTCGCTATCTATATCTACAAGTAATTTATCTCTCTCCGTAATGATTTTTAGCCAAAATAGCACTCTAAATTATTTACAATCTGTTAACGGACAAAGGGCATTTCAGAAAATCTAGTTATCATGAATCAATTAGTCACATGTGCTTAATTGCTATAATTTGATACCGGATTATCATTAATTCCATTAGTTAACAATTACAATAAGCAATTCTCTAATAATTCCATTTGTCCGTGCCGTAAATGCTCGAGGTTCCCTTAATTTCGTTCT
>WYDF02306930.1:0-15229 GCA_009867245.2 Adranes taylori | reverse complement strand
GGAAAACAACGGTCCAAAGAATTATCCAAGGGCTGGAAGGCCGCCCTGCACCACAGAAACATCCTCCATAGAGTCACTACACGTCGGCCACGACGTTGGACGAAGAAGAAGAAGAAAAACGACTGACATTGATAATTAGTAGTATATAGTTATATATTATTATTGTATTACTGTTGGATTCCAATAAATAAAATATACGAGCATTTTTTCAAACTATTTACTCATGGTTTTAAAAAAATTTAGTGTGTGTAGTTACGTTCTTGTGATCCTAAGCCATCGTTAATCATTCATATACTGTATGCTATAAATTTATTAATACTATCTTTTTAAATTTTAGTGTTATCAATATAAATTTAATTATATAAAATGCACTTTTTGTATAATACTTTATTGTTCACATGCTTCGTTTGTGTAGCATCGTCGGAAGAAACGTCATAAGGTCTAACTCATTTGTTTTGACGGTACTACTGTTAATATTGTGTAACGAAACGTAGAAACAATAAACTAATTGTTTAAAAAAGTATATTTTATTTCATTAATCCTAATTTAATATCACAAAAATTTAAAAATTACCTATCATTAAGTTAAGTGTAAAAAATCCGTATTCATATTGTGGTATGCAATATATGACATATTAATTGCTATTATCGTCCTATATATGTTTAACAAAAGAGTTTCTACGAAAAATAAATAACGTAAACATTGTTAGTGTCATTGACATTGTGAATGGTTATTTACTAAAAATATTTTTGTAGGTTTCTGCACTTTGTTACTTATCTGGAACACGGCAGTTGATAAGTGGCGGTGAAGATGGCGTCCTAGTGTTCTGGGATATGAGTGTAATGCGTCGAGAGACACCTGAATGGGTTGAATCAGATACGTGCCAGATGTGCGGTAGACCATTCTTTTGGAATCTACGTGCCATGATGGATCAGAGGCAGGTAGATATGAGTCCATTTTATATTTTTAATTTCTATGTCACTATGTACTGAACCTAAATATTTCTAAATAATTTTTAAATATATTATAAATTTTGGAATGTGGTTAGTCTTTTCCTCTAAATCCGTCACTGACTAGTGCTTTAATAATGACATTATAATTAATGTTTACCTACAAGTAATGGTTAATATTTTAATATTGCCGGTTACTCCTTAAGGATGACAAATATTAAGTCACATGGTTTTGCCATGTAGTGGCAACTGTACGTTTTTATGCTAGTCGATTGTTAATATTTATAATATTGCAAGTTAATAATAATATTTGCTGTCAGTGGTGGAGCTAAGTTGTAATTTCAATTATTGAGCTAATGTTGAGCTTATTGGAATTAAACCGCTACTCGCAAATTTGTCCACAAATATTTTGGTGTTTTTTTTTTGTAATTTCAGTTAGGAATCAGACAACATCATTGTCGACATTGTGGTAAAGCTGTCTGCGATAAATGTTCGACTGCTAGGCTAACAATACCGGCTATGGGTTTTGAATTTGCCGTACGCATTTGTGAACCATGTCATATCAATTTGAAAGATGTCGAGTAAGTACGATTTACTATTAATATATCTGTTAAGTGTAATGATGTTAGGTTGGATTTCCTTTAGTACTGATATTTGTCTGCTATTACTATTGTGAGTAATAATGTTTTCCACGCATAATTCGTTGTTAAGTATTCTAACATACACAAACTACATAGTTTGCGTAATACCGTACAATTAAACCTAGGCAACCATGTCATGTGCATTACCTCAACTACTGCTTCGAAATATTCTGAAAAAAACGGATTGGGCGTACTATGTAGTTAAAAACCATATTTTTATGATCATATTTCACTGTGCGTTTTAAAAACTCTCAAATCTGCATCTACAATTTCTATTTTTACAAAATTGGCGAATGTTCTGACTTCTGTTGGATTTAATGATTTTGAGCTATAATGATTTTTTATCAATTTATATCAATAGAATATCTTCAATTTATTTATTATTGAACATGTCATTATAATGTGATTAGTGGATTACCTAAGCTATTATACAGTTATAGCATTTTAATTTCTTATTTATGAATTTTTTATTTAAGTAAATTTCTATTACTGTTTGTTGTTTTGTCTAGCTGGGCGCACTGTTTTGTCTAATTTTATTAATTATATTTTCTCTATGTTTGATGTTAAATGTTTCAGATTAGTATTCGCTTCGCGTAAATTGATCCCAGCATTTAAGCTCCTCTAGTTCGCCGTGATCATAGTGATAATAGATTCCTTTCTTGTTAATAATAATTATAATAATAATCATAATTTTTATTACAAGAAGACTCCAAGATACACAAAATAATATAATATGTAGTAACTTAGAGGAAAAATGCGAAAGATAACAGTTTTTTTTTAACTAAGTAACACATTCTTATAATTTGACTGATATCGTTGATAAAAAAGAAAGATACATAGCAATATAACTACGTTAAAATTATCGTAAGCAAGACAATATAAGATTGTAGTAAATAAACAACATAAGATAATATAAACATTTTGATTAAATCAGTCAAGGTAGGTCAGTAGAGGTAATCTGAAAAGATGCCCAGTTGAGGGAAGATTTTAGAATTGGAGTAATACGGAAGGATAGGACGAGGCGAAGACGAAAAAAAGGGGGAGAGCAAAATGACGAAAATAAACGAAAACAGACTATGGGCTTATATTTTGAAAAATGTTGTAGAGATAAAGTGCTTGAATCTTGACACGGACAGTGTAGATCTAGTTGGTCAAAATGTTTCATGTATCTGTTGATGAGAGAGTGTAGCGCATAATTGTTGATGAGTGCGTTAGTATAAAAAGTATTGTAAAAGTATTGTAAAAAAGTATTGTAATGGCGGAATTTCGATTTGGAACATTCCATCTCAACTTTGCAAAACGTTCGGCATAGTCTATTGTATGAATGAGATGCTTGGCATAGATTTATATAAATAAGTATGGTTGTTAGTAGTAGATATTCATTATTGATTATTAATTAGTCATTGAACATTAAGCGCTAAGCACTGAGAGCGCTTATAAGTAGGAGAGTAGTAGAGTTGTAACAAGATCTAATAAGTAGTATCTAGAGACGGTAGTTAGCGTGTGGCGTGTAGCTTCAGATTTAACTAAGGTAAGTTACTGTTCTTTGTTTATATTATTTTAATAAATAGCAGTTTAAGAGTTTAATTTGAGTTTAACGGAGTAATACGCAATCCCGTTAATATTATTTAGGCGGACTAGCGCGCACTCTATGGACATCTAATAGAACCAGATCTACGAGATTGAGTATTTGAGCATAATCCTGGTTAACAATTCAGTCCCCTAGCGCAGTGTCTGAGAAATATGTTTTGAACGCTTTCTAGAGTCAGGCTATATACTTCATACAAAGAGTTCCAGATGGATCTGGTTGAGTTGGTTAGACTAGAGAGACATAAGAGTTTCGTGGAGTTCAGCCTGAGATCCTTAGAAGTACGCAAAATAAATCCTAACGTTTTTATAGACTTATTCATAAGATATTGATTGTGAAATCAAAGTTTAACCGAAAGTATGTAAATGCCCAAATCTTTAACTGTAGCTTCTTTCTTTAAGTCTTTATTTCCAATTTGATATTGGAACGGTAACCTTTCCGTTTTAGGATAGAAGCTAACAAAACATCATTTCTCCACATGAATGCCTAGTCATTCAATTTGGACCATTCAACAAACTTGGATAGTTCCGCTTGAAGTGCTTTTTGATCTTGTAGGGATGTTATTGATTTATAAAGTTTAGTATCATCTGCATAAATCAGGATTTTACAATTATTAATGAATTCTTTGATGTCATTAAGGATTTAACAATTGAGGAGATACGTGACATCCTCGTGGCACTCCACACAAGACATTTGTAGGAGTGGATAGAAAATTAGCTATTTTTACAAAGTGAGTACGATTTTCCAAGAAGCTCTTTACTCAAGTTAACAACCTATCGTCGAATCCCATGGAGTCCATCTTTGCGGTAAGAAACTGGTGTTTAACTCGATCGAAAGCTTTGGAAAAATCTGTATAGATAACGTCTACTTGAGATTTCTTTATTCAAGACTCAACAATATCGCATTGCAAAACCATTAGATTAGTAACGTTGAGCGTCCAGGCCGAAAGCCGTGATCAGATTTCTGCTCAATTTCATAAAATAATCGGAGACTAAGCTATCAAGCATTTTAGGGATGGTAGACATACACCTCTATAATTTTTGATATGTTTTTTATTACCTGTTTAAAAATTGGAGTTATAAAGCTCGTTTTCCAAAGATCTGGAAAACCCCCCAAGTTGAGTGATATTTGAAACAGAGTATGTATATATGGGAGAACACCAAGTTGTTATACATTCTTTGTGTTGGAAAGATGTTGAATTTTGTCAAAGACTTCTAAGATTTAGAAATCTGATATCAAAGGAGTGTTTCTGGATGAGCTTTGGGTTAGTGGAGCTAAGTTTATACACGTAGCTAAAGTATTTAGCAAATAAGTTCACAATATCCATCATTTTTGGCGATTTGAGTATCTAAGAATTTTTTTTTCGCTTATCATTAATAAATTTCCAGAAAATTTTCGGATTGGAGGTCAGTTTGTACTCGATAATTGCAATATAATAGAATGCATAGCATTTCTCCACCAGAAGTTTGCATTTGGAGCGGAGATCAGAAAACAAATTGTAATCTACGTTGGATTTGGAGTTTATGTTAATTTTATGTGTTAGTATGCTTGTGTTCTTAGGTTAACATTGTTTTTATTTAATTTTTAAAATCTATTAATTTGACTTAATTTAATTTAAGTTACATAAAAGTTAACAGAATGTATTAGTTAAGTAATGCAAGGGTTACTACATGTGTTTGTACTTAATATTTATAATTTTCTGTATAAAGCGGCCAATACACGCTCAATAATATTGCACAATCATATTGACGTATCCCACACACGACACCAATCTATTGTACTTCGTCTAATATTCAGTTGAATATTCGTCAAATATTCAGTTGACGAGTGTTTCTTGTCGTAATTGGTACAGGAGTGGAAAATTTTATTTTAAATTAATGAATGACATACTTATTTGCCGTTAGCGCTAGCATATAAGAAGAAGCGTGTGGCTGAAGGATTGGTTAAAAAGGAGAAATGTATACACGCAAGAAAATTTATTAAATTATCTGCTTATATTTCTATTATTGTACGCTGTGGATATCCCAACTGGAATATTTTATTCCAGTTACGTTAAGTTGCTTAATTCGACCACCAGAGGGCCAAAATTTGCTTTAATCGTCAATTTGTTGTAATGTGAAACGAAAATTCAGTTATTTCGACGCGATAGTTCAACCGAATATTCCATTGACAATGTGGAACTAATATAGCAAAGAAGAAGAATAATGCGTATTTGTCAAAGAATTCATAAGACCTTATGATAAAATTATCCAGCATCCTTCCGGCCGTCTATGGTGAGATAGAACTATAGGTTGGAAATATGCCCGCAGTAAAAAATATAGACAAGAAACTATGAATAATTCAATACATTTTAATTTTATAAAATATCAATTCTTCTGTAAAAGAAGTAGACATACTTATTATGAAGTTCTTAAAATAAAGAATAATTGTACAACTAGAGAAGTTAAAGATGCATTTATAAAATTATCAAAACAGTTTCACCCTGATAAAACGCGAAATTCTCATTCAAATAGAAAATTTGTTGAAATTTTGGAAGCATATACTGTTCTAAGGAAACCACAAACAAGAAGATTATATGATTTGGGTCTACCTTTACCACAATGTCATCCAGATGATGTAAACAGGCAATATAAGTCGTATTCTAATATAAACGATACTGAAAAGGAATCCGGACCTGAATTTTCGGGAATTAAACGTGTAAAACTGATCTCACTTTTTATAATTATTATCTTTTGCTTCATTGTACTGCCGATTGCTATAGTAATGGAACCAGTTGTAATAAATCTTTTAAAAAGAAATCGACGAAATTCATCTTAACACCTGAAACATTTATGAGACGAAACAAGTTTTCTAGTCTAATTTATGAAGAAACGAGACATTAATTTATTTAATATGCAGCAGATACATAATCACTTAGATTATTATTTTTAAAAGTTTGTGCATTGAACGTTCTTGGAGAAAATAATGTACGTTGAAATTTAAATAGTAATTTTAATATCAATTTCATATTTAATATACTAATATTTTTTTGCAAATCCATAAGAAGGGGTTATATATTATTTTTGTAAATAAAAACGCAGTTCGTCATTGAAAATTGTTTAATTTTTGTCATGACATCAGGTTGAACTTATAAAAGTTAATAGTTTTTGTGTGATCTAAATATTGTCGTTTGACTGCAATACAAATGAACTGATAGTCAGTTTAATTTTATTATTTGTTAATATATAATAAAATTAAACTGACTAATTTAAACTCAAAATAATCAGATTATAGTCAAAAATAAATAACTAATATAAATTGGACGTAGTAATGCATAAAGGAACCAACCCACCATCAAGCGTATAATGAGTTAACGGTACGAATGCACTTCAAATATTGTATTCTACAATATGCAAAATAGAACCAGTCCACGTATGATGTGTCCCAGACCTTGGGATTCATAATAAGTCGACTCATTCTGTTTTGCATATTGTACAATACTATATTTGAAGTAATGGTGGGTTGGTTCCTTTATGCATAACTAGATCCAATTTATTGAATGAAATTATCAAAACACATAAAAATCATGATCCTCTATACACCATTCACTACTGGCCAAAGCGCTCCCATAAATGTTGATCCTAGGATTGCGTCTGCTGTATGATCTCGTTTTATTGTTGTTGGTAATGTCATCTATTGGATTATTGTCTTCGTGGTCGCCTTTTGGTAGTATCTTTGACTTTTTACAGAATTTATTTTAGCAAAGCAAGGTCGAGGTTATTTTGCGACCACTATTCTTATTTTATTTTTATTCAGTTTTTTCTACATTTTTGTCATATATGAGAATCCAGGGTTGGGATAAAATTCGCTCTTCTAATTAATGTTACACAAATATTATGGAGCTTATTGTTGCAAAAATATTTATAATACGTAGATATGACTCGACCTCGCGAATTTTACTTGATAGACAATAATAGTGAATCGAAGTATAATTCAAAATTTGTTAGGATGATCCAGTTTTCTTCTATTAAAAAGCAAAGCAAATAAAAAGAGTAACGAACTAAATATGATTGAAAGTATTTTTTATTGTTCATTTATCTTCAGCTATGAAGACAGTACTTTAGTGAAACTCCTTTTTTTTTAACGATCGGAGAAGTTTCAGTGTCGACATCAATTGAATTAAATAAATGAATTTTGCTTGAATAATACGTAGCTTTGTGATAATAGGATTTTGTTGATGTGTTGAGAAAATGTTGCAATTTTATTGATGATGTAGAAATTTATTGAGGTCAAATATACTTTGTGATGACGGAGTATATTTGACCTCTACTCGGTATCGTCGAAATAGTACTTAAACTATGAAATAATGATGTTGTTTTCCATATCTTGTATCGATGTCAATGTCAATGGGGGGAATATAATATGAGAATAAGGGTAGAAGAAAAATGATAAATGTGTGGGAGTGGAAAGATTCAGCTGAAGATGGGATGTCTGATACTTGATCTTTAATTTTATTTCGTGGAATTTTACTTTTCGTAGATTTAATATATGATGATTGATAAGTACTGAATATTTACTATAACGCTTATTAGGATCAGATCAATAAATGGTTGTTGCGATAGTGCTCGCTGATCAAAGAATCGATTTATACTTGTATTTTAGAATTAAACCTTTGAACTAGTGCGATATGGTTCTCGCAACACATCCAAAGATACAAATGGAAAAATTGCATCTAAGGATGGCTGGTTTGGGTGGGCCTTTTTATATTAAATTAGCTGAGCAGAAGCTACTTCTGATGGTTGGCTCGGCGGCGCCACTCCTCGTAGTTGACGGCGGTATTTAGGCGTCTTCTAGAAGAGATTTCTGCTAAAATCTTTAGGAAAGGCAAAGTTACTACCAATAAAAAGTATATTTTTATCGGTTGAAAATTTAATGAAGAATATTTCATTGCAAGGAAATATTGCTATGATTTAAGTTGTTCTCCACTCGTAATCAAGCACGAGCAAACTCGCGAAGAACGTTACCTCTGCCAATGCCAAGCCAGCCAATTGAAAAAAATGGAGTGTGGTTGGATTGTAGAATGTGACGAAAACTTAGACGGGTTTGTATATATATATATATAATTGCTGGAGATGACTTGCTTTCTTGACGAAATAATAATAATGAGAAATGCGTTGCTATTTGTAATCCACAATGCTTCCCCGTATGATTGCAAATGTGTGTAACTTCTTACGCGACGTCGCGTTGTTGTGTTTATGCATGAGAGCTGGTTTATGCATGAGAGCTAACTCCTCCATTATCCTCTTTATGATCCTAATTCCCCTTCCGCTTTGCCCTATAACAACCCTCCAGTTTCTCGCATCCTTCCTTTGCTCCTGTCGCTCAAGTTTCTCTTGAATCGAATGCTTTCTAATAGTCGCTGAAAACATCACACGACGCATTTGGTATTGTCCTAAATGACCGATCTAAATTCTGAAACGATCTAAATTCAACCTGATTCCGTGATTGGTAATCATTTAATTTATTGTCCATTTTCTCACAAATAATTTTGGATTAACTAAGATTTTATAGATCCACAATACGTTATCTTTAACTACCCATACTTATACTTAAAAATGTGCCATGAAAATATCACATTTCTATTTTGTATTATTTTAGTAGAATTTTGCATCTCTAAAAAATGTAATGTGAGTTTCAAAGGATTGATGTAATGTCTTCATTATATTATAAAAAATAATTTTTACCTGTGTATAATACTCTTAAATTGTTATTTTATATTGCAGGCGGCCATCATTAGCAACATTTCATGATGCTAAACATACAATTCTAGCAATGAGCCTAGACGAACCTAAGAAGAAATTGGTTACCATCGGGCAAGATAGACTGATCAAGATTTGGGATATTTCCGCATTATGTTAAGTACGCTTTCATTACATTTTGCGGACTATCCATTTGCATTTCAATATACCATACAAAAATATTTATATATATATTTATATTTAAATAACTTTATATATGAGGTATCTCATACGAAAATTTAATTTTATTAAGCTTATCTAGATATATATTTTCAAGATTTCTACCCGAATATTCTGTACAGTGTGATTAGTAGTTTTAGATGCTTAACATTTTTTAAGAAATTTGAAATTTTGGAAAATTTAATACAGGTTATAAAGTCAAACTTAGGATTTACTTGGCATAGCTAAAATTTTCTTCCATCTCCTAATTCAATTACATATCATTTTTATGTATTTATCTCTATTTTAAATGCAAATTTGTTCTTAAAGCGATCAACGTGCTATTATTCACGCAAGTTTCAATCCTAAATAAGGCTGTTGTTTATAGAATATATTATGAGAAACTTATGTGAAAATAAAGATCTTTAATTCTTTCATATACAGAATGTTCCATTTAAAATAAGTTATTAGAGTTTAATACTTGAAATATCGCACTATAATTGAAATAAGTAGGTGTTGGTCTGAAAGGGTTGAGGTTAAAATAGAAACAACTTTTTTTATCAAATTCATATTTCAACATAGTCTTCTCGTAAGTCGGCACACTTTTTTGAGCTATCTTCTAAGCTCTATAATCTTTCCAACTAGTAGTAGCCCTCTTGCTCTGCAAAATAGGAATCGGTTGCAATGATCTGGATAAAAACCTTTTTCTCACAAAAATTTGAGCGTAGGAAACTGAAAGTAGTTGCTGCGGTCAGGTCTGTTGTATACACTGGGTGGTCAATAAATTCAAACGGCAATTCGGGAATTTTGCCATGGCGATCACCGAAGTCTTAGTCTATACACTGCTTGAAGCAAGATAATTTACTTCCCTTTTTAAAGGAGCCGTTTTTCAGCGACAACTGGTTAAGTAACGTTGCATGTTTTACGTTTTTCTAAGTACTCGATCATTCAAATTTCCTGACTATAAAAAAAACATCGCTAACACCTAGATTCATTCTTTGTAGTCTACTGTTTGAGTATTGAAGTTAGGGTTAGGTATTGAAATGGGGAGTATTGAAATAGTTTCAACGAGTTTATTCTTTAAAAAAGGCATTAGGCTTAAATATTTGATGAGCGGCGGCTGTACTTAGAAGTGAATTTTGATCACTTTGAAGAAGAAAATAGATATATAGAACAGGATGCAAATGAAAAATTTCTTCATTCGAGAATGGAATGTGTAGATCTAGGTGATGAAGGCACTTATATTGATGGTGAACCATTCGATCAAATAACTATAAAAATGACTTGCTATGAGGATTAATTAATAAATTGATGTTGAGGGGGGGTTATGGGGGAAGCTATTCTAGAAGATTGCTTAGTTTATGTCAATTATAATGCATATTTAAAATGTAATGAACCATTTTCTTCAACTTATGCGAGGAAAAAGTTTCCGTTGAGAATCTTTTCTTGATTAACATCTGTCTGCAGTCCTCTTATTACCAGACCTTTCGTACACTATAAAACAGTCTCGGCAATTTATACTTCTCTATGCGATGTTTGATCGAAATTGTAACTTTTTTATTTTGGTAAAAATGTGCCAGGAAATCTCAATTCCGCATTTCACCCAATTTTGTCAATTTTTAAATCAACCAATATTATTTCTATACCGTAAAAAGAAAATGAACCAGTTCTGTTTGAAAAAAAGATTTTTCTTTTCACAAATCAAGTTTGTCAGTTTGAGTCAAAGCAAACGGAGAACATATTTGTTTTGGTGAATATCCGCACCAAGGGTTTATATAGAAGGCATCCTGAGAGAAGGGCCGGATAACTCACGTTCAAATTTCGTCTTTGATGGTACGTAGCATTGTTACATTGATTGAACACTCTGGATATTTATTTTTAACTATGCTAATCATATAGTAATGTAAATAATATTTATTATAATCTCATTTGTAATAATAATCTAACAAATTGATACATACAATACTAGTTTATCAGATCAGAATATTTCGAATTGAATGTTTCGTGATATTTAAAAAATGCATCAAAGAATATTTTAGGCAATTTCTGTATGGTTTTGTATTGTCTTCGGGAGGATTTATAAAAATAATTACAGGTTAAGAAAAAATTAACTTTTATAAATTTATTCATTGTTATAGGTATACAGGTTATTAAGCGTTTATAATATCCATATTACCCTTTATGTAAATAATATATATAATTTATATTTGTCAAATTATAAGTTGTTCTATATTATACACAATATATGTAAATATAATTTTCGTTCCACTTTTAGTTTTAAAATTTTGATTTCCCTCGTGCTATCGTGCGCATTATTCGTTATCGAATTAAAACTAAACTTTCGTTGTAACGAAAGTTGCATCACAAATTTTCTGATAGAGAAAGATTCTTAATTCTAGAGAAAGATTCTTAAGATTCAAGATTCTGAAATTCTTAATTTGGTTTAGGTATCTGTTAGGGAAGTTACTACGCGTTCCCTTTCCGGCGACCTTTCCTTAGATTAATCGATATTATCTGATAACATGAGTTTAAAAACATTCGTGGACGTGATCGCCACCCCATCTTTCATATGCTGGAAGTCATTCGTTTCATTATATTTCGCATAATACAAAAGTTGACCCTTTTAGTTTGGACTGTCACCTTATAACTCGTGTATTAAATTCAATTAAATAGTTGTTTAGTTTAAATTGAATGAAACTAGCGTAACCTATAAATCGCCTACCCATGAATCCGCTGGTCCCCGTACCTACCTACAGCGGACAGATCCGCTGTCCACTTTGACGTGACCTACGGCCGCTCTTGGCGCACTTTTTCCCCGTATTTGACTCACTTTTGGAAAATTTCTAACAGAGCACCTTGGCGTGCTTTGCACGCCAGACTGCCTTGAACGTTTGAATTTGCCTATGCAAGAATTCGCCAACACATGAATTACGCCAACTCTATATTTGCGTACGGCGCGAACTGCTTCGCTGACTTTTCTGAAATTTCTAACAGAGCAGTGTGACGAGCTTCGCACGCCAGCTTGTCTTGAACTTTTGAATTTGCCTTGGCACAAATTCGCCAATCCATACATCCTCCGGTCTTGTCACTTGAAAATTTTTTTATTGCTCAGAATCTATTCAATTGTTCATATTGGCAAAATTGAAGTCCCATAGTTTTTATGTTCCCTAAGTTTCATTTTTTCAACTTTATAGGAACCGAGTATCGTAGCGTATTTTCCTTTCAAGCTTAAATTACTCCTATGTTTAATCATGCGTTTTTGTAAACTCGCGTAACTTCTTGAATATTAATGAAACATTCGATACAACAATTTTTTAAAAAATTACAACAGTTTCGAGAAAATTTATCGCAAAATTTGCTAACCAGTATGTTAAATTGTGATTTTAAAAAAATGTTTCAAATAATAAAGGAGTTTTAGGTAGCCTATACAACAAAGTTTCGAATATCCTATCTTTCATAGTTTCTGAAGTTTAACAAATCGAAAAATTTGTTAAACTTCGCGATGTATAGAAGACTTTGGAGGAATTAAATTAGATGCATAATATAAGGTACTATATGCGGGGAAAATTTTCAAACTAACCCCTATTTTTTTCAAACTGAGTTATGAAAAATGTATTGCTTAAAATCAGCTCAGTTTATTCAATTGTTCACGCTGGAAAAATTGAGGTCCCTTAACCTTACACGTTTCATTTTTCCAACTGTCATAGAAAGTGAGATATTTAAGGTAGTTCACTTTTTTCAAACTCAAATTACTCCCAAGATTGCGACTCTGTTTTTATTAAACTCACTTAATCGCTTATATTATATTTAAGTAACTTTCGATACAAGAAATAAAAAAAATCGGGAGCCTTTTTCGGGAAAATGGATCGTAAAGCTTGCTAAACAAAAAATATCCTGTATATATGTTAAATTGTGATTTTACAAAAAAATGTTTCAAATAAGACCGAAGGAGCTTTAGGTCTCCTATATAATAAAGTTTATTCATGTTCTATCTTTTATAGTTTCTGACGTATCGAAAAGTTTGTCAAACTTTAAACGGGGCAACATCGGGCTTTATAACAAACAGTTGGCAACATGGAACTCATTTCATTCGACGCAGAATTCTAAGACATATGTGTGCAAAATTTCAGCTTCCTATTAGGAATAGGCGGCCATACACACGTTCTTTCCTTTCGGGAAAGGCACGTAGTTAAAACATTGTGTCAGATGATGTGTCAGGTCACATGATTGAACAGCGCGAGTAGTTTTCAAAGGAAAAATTGTATGTGGTGTATCTTTATTGGCTAAAAGTGTCATTTGGCTTGTTATCTAGTAGTTTTCTCACGTTATAAATCATTTCGTCACGGCACGGGCATTAGGGTACCGTACACAAGTTCTTTCCCTTCGAAAAGAAGGCGTGATTGAAATCATCTGGAGAATCAGGAATAAAAGTTATACTTTGACAACTGGTCGCGCCGCTCAATAATGTGATGAATTATCTGACACATCTTTTAACTACGCGCCATTCTTTCGTGACGTCAATGCACGTTCTTTCCTTCAAGAACTAACGTCACGAAAGAATTGCGCGTGGTTAAAAAACTGTTAGATGATACATCACATGATTGAACGGCACGACTAGGTGTCGAGAGGAAAAATTTGTGATGTATAGGTCAAAAGTGTCATTTGGCTCTCATGTAAGAGCGTTGTCACGTTATAAAATAAATCACTTCCCGGACTTACACGGTGCGGCATAGCGCAAGCCAGCTGTTTTCAAACGCGCCGTTCTTTCCCGAAGGAAAGAACATGTGTGTATTGCGGCCTATTAACCGGACTATTGCAGTCTGTAGCAGACGATAATAAATCTCTCTTGTGTACTCTAATGTGCTGCTAATTATATTTTCGACCAGTTATATCATTTACACTGCTCATAACCGCGAATGCCTGTTATTTCCCCCATATTTTCGTGTTCCCATATTCCCGTGATCCCATATTCCCGTGTTTCCATATTCCCGTTTTCCCATATTCCCGTGTTCCCATATTCCCGTTTTCCCTTATTCACGTGTTCCCATATTCCCGTGTTCCCTTATTCCAGTATGCTCATATTCCCGTGTTCCCATATTCCCACATTCCCGTATTCCCATGTTTCCGCTTTAAGTATATAAAGACATGCGCGTATTCGAATGCAACGCAATATTTCCTATCTATCTATAAGGAAACATTGCGGAGGTTGTATCTTTGCAAAATCTATACAACTCACGCCATCTCTCAACGTCATACAAAGTGTATCAAAGGCTTAATTATTATACATACATCTCTCACATTTACCAAAGGCCCCTTAAACTTTAAGGTGGCTTCTTACGTTAAGAAATTTACCACTACTGACGTCTCCCACCGATATATAAAATGCATGTCTGTATTGTGTTATACTATACCCAAAACTTAACCACAACCAACACAAATTATTTAACAAGAAAGGGTGTACTCGCCATAAATTGATAACGTGATGACGACTGGACCTATTCTAGGTGGGAGGCAAACACTGAGTATACATTTTCATCGCTATGAGGAGACACTGACTTTTTGTAGACTGCAGACTTTTCAACATCCACTGCCTGTTATATCCATATAAATACATGATTTAATCTAATTTGATGTTTATTTTAAGTTTTTTCATAGTATTATTTTCAAACAGCTCCTGTATGTTCATGGCACTGATTTTTTAATCTCATCTTGTATAATAGACTATAAACGCAAATAGCAGCATAAAACAAAGCCATTTAAAAATGTTTCAGGTTATTATTTTTCAAAACCGCCTTTGAATACTTTTGGCACTGTTATTTTCCTGCTACGCTGTATAATAGACGAACTATAGACCCAAATACATGGCGAAACGTGCAATCATTTTAAAAAAAATCTGCTATTTTGTTCAAACCACCCCTGTATACTCTTGGTACAATTATTTTTCATGCTATCCTGTATAATAGAAAAATTATAAACGCGAATAGATAGCGGAAAATGCATTCATTTTCATTTTTCAAGCTATTATTTAAACCCCAGCCTGTATACACGTGTCACTATTATTTTTAATGCTGCTTGTATAATAGCAGAACTATAGACGCTAATAAATAGCATAAA
>WYDF02306908.1:0-10748 GCA_009867245.2 Adranes taylori | reverse complement strand
GGAAATGAATTTGAATACTTCAATAAGCGATTGTCTCGTTATATGATAGGATCAACATCTTGCGAGTTTATGTAATTGTGCAAGTATATTGCGAATGCTTTATATATTTTGGCCATAATGCTCAAAATAATAATTCTTCTTTTAAATTGTAAATTAACTTTTTTTCTCTTCTTACACCACGTTGAATGAACATAAGCGCTCCATAAGCGCTCCATAAGCGCTCCATAAGCGCTCCATAAGCGCTAAGCGTTAGGACATTTATTTTGCTGTTTTTAGTTATCGTTATTAAATCAAAATAACTTTTTTATTTGGAAGTAGCATCAAGATACTGTAGATTGTTTTTGTTTACTTCTTTAGCGCATGTGAAACATCAGTAAATTTTATTTACCTTGTGCACTAACGAAATAGAAAAACATGCTACACATTTTTAAAACAAATTGTACTTTTAAATAAAACAAATGATTACCGAAATTGAATTGTATTAAATAAAGTTTCTACTTTCTTTAAAAAAATAATTCGATTAAATTTATTAATTTGCCCTGAATAAATGAATTTTGAAAAGAAAAGGCTGTATTACAAATATACACCGTGATAAAATTTGGCTTTCTTAAAAATCTTTTTTTTTTAACTTTTTATCTTCGTCTTTAATACTTAATCAGGCTTAAACAAACAGATCTCGAGAAAACATTTTCTCCGATTTTTCAAAAAGAGGAGGCCTAAAAACTTGTGTGCCGTATGGCTTCAAAAGTATAAATCCGGCCCTGTCTTCAGTTACTTTATTGACACGACAATGGCAGTTTTTGAAAAATGACCTAAATTAAATTAATAATCTTGGTAGTCTAAATGTGGAGTAATAAATTAAACGGATGTATTGAAACACGCTAGGTTGTATTCTAACATAACACTTTACCTTTTTAAAAATCGTGTTGTACAGAACTAAATACAATAATTTCATTTACAAAAAAAAATTGTTTACATGAGATGTTCTATAACTTTAGAAAAAAAAGACGAAAAGAATTGTTACTATTGAAAATTCTACGATTTTATGTGTATTATTCTTCGTTGGGATTGAAATTGTATATGATGATTCAAGTTAATTTGATATATATATATATATATATATACCTGTTTCCGTACATGATGACAGTTTATTGTAACAGGACATGTAATCAAATTTTATCTAATCAAACTATTATTCCATATTCTTACAGAAAAATCGTATGAAGAAAATGTTGTGGTATGAAGTCAATAGTAAAGAAATATTTTTTTATTTTTACAATTTAGAATTATTAGATTTAATTCATCAGTTTTAAGCAACATCTTTAATTCCATGGCAGTAAAGAGAGATTGTAAAGTGACTCCAGCAGAGAAATATTGATAGTTAATACGATTCTGTAATAAGAATCGTAACCATCACCCAGCAAGTGCATTCCTTTTCGCAAAATACATTTCTGTATGCAACACATGAGATGTTTTTGTATGTATGTATTATAAAATCCAATGTATGTATATAATATGTTAAAATGCAAAATGTATATATGTATATATTTTTATATTTACTTTTGAATGTGCAAAAGTATGCTGGAAATGATGACTTGAAATAGAAATAATTTATTTATTCCTGAACTAATTTAATCCAAAGAATCATCTTGCAATTTCCTAAAGTTATTATAAGAATATGTGTACATACTAAATTTATCTAGCGTTGATAATCTGTTGGTGTATTGCTTCCGCAAATTTAAAGCTGAACAATTAATCGCGTCTTTCTATTCCAGGAACAGAGACTCCTTTTCTTGTGGAATTTGAGCTAGTTAAGGTTTTAGCTGATTTTGTATGGCGTACAGATGAACTTCTATTGCGTTTGATAAAAGAAATCTAAGTATTGCAATGCCTCATCTGTCTAGCGTGGAAATAAACCAGTCATCATTGCAATTAAAAACATTTTACCCGTAATAGTTACTAACTGCTAGTATATTTCAAATAATTTCACAGTTAAAATAATATTAAAACGGAGGAAGTTCGTGGCGGTCTAAACCCTGTCGCCGAACATCCCCCCCCCCTCCAAATCTATATCATAAGATGTTTTCCAATCAGATTTAACGTGCATGAAAACTTGCGACCAGCGCTCTCCTGCCCATGCAGAAGCCAGCCAATCAAGAAATAGTGGTGGCAATTATACATATACAGTGTTCAAAAGTCGCAACGGTCCTTTCAAGTAAAGAGGAAAATTCGGTTAAAAATCCGTTAAACCATTAAATTCGTTGTTGAAACTAGGAAGCTATTAAGATTTTTTCGGTTAGATGAGGGCAACAAACTTAAAGTTTATTGAGCCCATTAAGAACGTTCGCTGGAAATTGGATATCATAAAATTTTCGATCAGGCAAGGTCAACGCACGCAAAGTTTATTAACGAATGCAAGAGTTGTTTGTTGGGTCATATCTTTGATGTCCTAAATAAATACACATGTATGGAAGTCATAAAATGCTTTAAACCTTTAGACTCTAGTGCCTTCTCTTTTCGGATGACACAACAAGAAACGGAGCATTTAATTTTTTTTTTATTTTCGAAATTTCAAAAATTTTTTAAATGTATGATTTTTACGGAGTGCAAGCGCTGTATGTCCTGTACCGGTTCTTTTTGCCTCTTGCTTCTTATACATTTCTATGTTTAGATGTTCTCGCAAAAAAATATCTGGGGTTATACACCGGATAAATTTCCCTCGTTTAAATTATATTTCATTAAACCCATTAATAGTTGTAGGCTGGAGCTAAGAAGCCATAAAAAGACAACGTTATAAAATAAAATAAAAAAGAATCTCTCTTCTCGGAATACGCATTCAGTATACACATTCATGTACAATTTTTGTTTTTGTTCTTCGTTTTTGTGAGCAAAAAACTGGAAAAACAATGTCCAACATGAATGCGTGGAAGTCATCAATTGTTTTAAATCGCTAGATACTAATGCCCTTTTTCTTTTCCCTTTTCGAGCAAAACATCAAAAAAGGATCACCGGGGTGCAAGCACTGTATATCCTGTACCGGTTGTCTCTGCTTCTTGCTTCGTCTATAGCAATGGTTTCGATGTTATCGCAAAAAATTATGTGGGGTTATACACCGCATAAATTTTCTTAAATTAAATTATATTTATTAATTATCAATTCTTGAATTATTTAATTAACTAGTTTCTAGTGAATTAATTAGCTGATGATTGTTTGTTTAATTGTTTTACTCGTTTTTCTCTGTGTTTGGGGATAAAAAGTTGCTCCAAAATATAATTATACCAATATAATGAACATGATGTAGAACAACGTAATTAATTAGCTTAAAACATCTTCAAGCTTCAGTTTTCATTTTATAATTAATTATTTATAAAATTTTGAAGAAAAGCATATGACATGACTTTTCTTTCGTTCCATGATAATTACTGATAACAACTAATATAATGACTTGATTTTGAGCAATAAATTTTTTTTTAACTTTTTAGTAACACTCTGCATATTTTAATGCGCGTTAATAGCCCTTGTAATTCTATTTAAAATGATACCGCACACGATAGGTCTTACGGTTATTATTTCAAAAATATGACCCTTAACAATTCAAAATATTTTGCAACTTGTCACCATGGCAACCGACATTCAACATGTAAGGCCTAAATAATAGCACATATATGCAAAGTTACAGGAAAAAATGGTTTACGTTTTATGAGACCTATAAGACTATAAGATATATAACTATAAGACGGTGTTTTTGCAATTAAATAAATGTTTGTATCAGTGGCGGGTGCACATTATAATTTTGGGAGGAGTTCAAAATGATCATTTTATTCAGAAATTCAGTTTTAAATCTAGAACGCAAAATTTTGATCGCAAATAGTACATTCTATTATAAGTCAAAAGAAATTAGTACCATGCCTGAAACTTGTGTACAACGCGACATTGCCATGTTACACATACTTGAATAAACTTTATCGTATAAGGTACAAAAGCTCGTTCAATTTTATTTGAAACGTTTTTTGTAAACGTACAAGTTAACGTATTTACAGGGTGTTTTTTGTTTTGTAAAGTTAGCTATCCATTTTCTCGAAAACGGAAATTGTACTACATTAAATATCTCAGTTCTTATCAAACTTAAAAAAATCAAACTTGGGGAACATGCGTAATATCCAGGGATTTCAATTTTGCGCAAAGCGGACGCGGGCAAAAAGTGACTCAGAAACGGCAGTGGGGAAAATGTAAGTCCACGCCGGCACCGTAGGCAAATATGGGGACCAGATAATTAATGGTTAAGCGAATTCATGCATAGACGAATTCACAAAGCCAAGGCACGTCAGACTGCTCGCTATCGCATTCGCACGCCAGACTGCTCTTTTAGAAATTAGTCGAAAAGAGAGTCAAGTGCGATTTTAGGCCATGGCAAATCGGACAGCGGAGTTGTCCACACCACTGGGAAACAGTTAGTTAAAACCGGCCGTTGTCCACGGAAAACTGAACAGCAAAGCTGTCCACGTTATAGGCAAATATCGGAACCGAGGGATTCATGGGTAGGCGATTTATAGGTTAGACTAATGCTGATTAATTTACCCTAAGAAACTATTGTGCTAATTGAATTTAATAGACGATTTATAAGATGAGAGTCAAAATTAAAAGATTCAACTTTTGTTTTATGCAAGATAAAACAAAACGTAGGACTTCCAGTATATGGAAGATGGGGTGGCGATCACGTGCACGAATTTTTACTTTACGTATGATTCATCTACCGAATTTTTGTGTGTAATAAACTTTTATAAATATTCATTCCCTATTGGTACGCATTTTCTTTAGGCTTTTATTTTAAAAGCATTAAATCCATAACTAAGCAACCTGCATCTCTTTCATCAGTACCGCTTTGACTCTTAGTAACTTTTGAAACCAATTACCAATATTACTTACTCAAGGTATTGCTGTACATATTACTTTATGTCCATAGAAAAGCTATAGTGATAAAATTAAATAATCGCAATATTATTCGACACAGCTGACAAATTCGTAGGACAGATAAGATTACAAGAATGATATTTCGTGAGCACACACTTAATATAAGCGTACATGTATGTTTATTATTTGAATTAATTCCCTATTCTTTATTTTAGATAATGTTTTAATGAAAACAGATACGTCTATTTGTACTTCCTAGTCATATCAAATAACTTGTTACCTTCTACTAAACAAAGAACTCAAAATTCAATATTTGTGCAATTCAGTAGTATCCTTTCTAGATTTCAAATATTTTTGTTTTTATATTAAATTAGTTCATTTGTTCCAGTATGATAAAACCGTAAACAATTTTTAAAGTATATATTTCTCCATTAAACCTGAAGAAATAACTAAGAATTAACGAAATGCGTTTGTTTGTTTCTGCACATTACAGTTTTCTCTTGACAGCAAATCGAATTAAGTCGCAGTTCAGAAGTTCCAAAATAAATATCAGTTTTAAAAATTAGTATTTGTTTCAAATTTAGTGGTCAATTAAAATGACAACAAAATTAATAAAATTCCTCACCATTAAACAACATACAACTGTTACAATAATAGTTTTGATTCTTCAGATACAATTGTCATTTGCTCATCGCATGAGATAACTCTGGATCGAGTTAGAAATTCGCTGATCTTAATAATTATAATAAACTACTCAAACACGTAAATATATACAAGCAATAAGGAGATAAAAATAACTTGTTTTATTGCTCTTAATATTTTACATTCATATGTATGACTCTATTCGCGATTTTAATTTACTGACAATGAATAGCTTCTATTTATAACTCAAGATTTTGTTAAGATGACTCCATTATCGAACTATCGTAACGAACTAAAGAACTAAAGATAATTTGATTTCTGATATTATTTTGTTCTTCTCATTGTCATTTTGCTTCCCTTCTGCATCTCTAAGACTTTGGTAGAAGTAAATGATTGGAGGATGAATGGTTAGCAAAGATATTGTAGATCGTTCCAGCCAGTTAGTATGACAACGATATGAAAATGGTGAGAGACAAAGATACGATGTAATATTTTTACGGAAGAAAAGAAAAAAGGAAGAATTTATGCGCTGTAGCCGAAGTAATGCCGGAATAATCGTCGATGGTGATCTTCACGAGTTTCTGGCGTCCTATCTTTGCCATCTTCTTTGTCTCGGGGACGCTGGGCGGTTGGAAAATTTATGAGTTCGAAGAAAAGAGGATCAGATCACGAATATTCAGCCGAAAATTAATAATGTAGGTTTGATCACGTAATGATGAATTATTACGATCAAAACGTGTGAAGGTCATCACTTGAAGACGATCAGAACAAATGTCAAAATGCATCTAGTGAATTCTGGATTGAGTGAGTCCTTTTATATAAAATTAGCTGAGAAGTTACTTCTGGCGGTCCGTTGGACCGTAGCACTGTTCGTAGTTTTCCAGCTCGTTTGGGTGTGACTTGAAGGAAATTCTGCTAAAATCTTTAGGAAGTGTAAAACTGCTACCAATGAAAAAGCATTTTTTGATCCGTTTGAAATCTTAAGGAACAAAATACATTAATTAAGGAACAATAATACAACTCCCCGTTGAAATTCTATGAGAGTATAAGTTGTTCTCCAATCAGAGTAAAGGCAAACGAAGACTTGTAAACAGCAAATAGGAAAAATAGCTGGTACATGCCGAAGCATCTTTTACGATGTCTTATGGAAATAATAATGATAAATGCATTTGTGTGTAAAATCAGCGATTTTGGTGCATGACCGTGCCACTTCGAAATAATGCTTCTTGATGAATATGTGTGAAAGCTTGCTTCCTTGTCTATATCAACGTCGAAATAATGTTTTCCTTGTATGTGTGTATGTGTTAGTATCTTCTTTCGCGAAATCTTCTTGCTGGCCCGTGCCGACGTGTAAGATCGCGAATTTTACCGCACATAATCTATTTAGCGTTCTTTATAAATGCTTTCCAAGTCATTTTGGGTAAACATATAAGATTTTCTCCCGCTATTAAATTATATATTATTGAACTAAATTTAAATGGTCAATTTGTATTATACTAGAAGATTACTTACTACGTTAATTAAATAATTGTACTAATTTACATGGGATATGTTTAGTCAATAACATATTAACTAACAGCTCATTAAACGGTTAATATATCATCCCTGCAATTGACAGTCCTAGCGCAAATAATTTTGTCATTATTAATACGACGGATTTTTCTGCTGTATTTTGATTGAGAACTTTTTCATTAACTACAGGCATAAATGTCTCAGTAATCATGTCAATATAAACTTGCCGAGTATTATTATTACTAATGACCACTAGCAATCTGCGGAAATAGCACATCTGCAGCTTTCAATACTGCATTCAATCAGCTTATTGTGCTTTTCTTCATTGCTAGTATATTTTTGTCTTGTATTTATTTCAATATTCCTGGTAGGAGTGTTTTTGTAGAGTTAGCTTTTCTTTATCCCCTTCTAGATTCCAATCTTACACATTCACATATAAAATGTTTAGTTGTCATACTTACCTCCAGACTCAACCTACACTCAAGTGTAGGTTGAGTGTAACTACACTGAAGTATATACTTAGTCTAGTTTTCTTCGAATATGCTCACAAAAGGGAATATTCTATTAAGAGACTAGTTATGGTTTTGATTTTTGTCCTGCCAAGTTTCAGTAAATCTGAGGATTTTCGTTTCAAATAGTGTTTCAAGAAAGCGCTTACAGTGTTGTTGTCTGCTGACTTTAGCCAGTGGTATTTTGGAATGATCCAGTTTCTAATCGTGAAACTGATGCAATTAACAGGTATTCTCAGAGCTGACACCGGACTAGTAAAGTTTGTGTTCGATGCTTTCTTTGCTCGTGCATCTGTTATTTTGTTGCCTACAGTGCCCCTGTGTACTGTATCTCAAATAAATGTAACTCAGTTTATCATAATCAGTCTGCACAGTACATTGAGACATTCCTAAGTCAACCTTGTCACAATTAATATTGCTAAGCGTTTGAAGTCTTTGTGTCTTCAACGCTTTAGCTATCTGTCTCGCATTTACAATAATGACAGCATAGTTTCATTGTACATTAATAGGCGGGTGAAATATGCACCACTTATTACTAAGAGTGTCAAAGGCTATAGAGCTGATAATTAAATATTCTCTTATCCACTATCAGATGTGTTCCTCTAAAGGGTCTTAGCAAATACTTATGTAAGCCAAAAGCTTCACCCCAAGAAAAAAGGAAGGTACATTTGGACTTTCTGTTCCTGACAGACTTCTTCCGGTGGTTCTTGCTCCATATTTTCTACTGATTGCTACAAATTGGACCACTTAAATATTGTTACGTTTAATTTTGTACGTAACGATTAGCTGGAAGAGCTATCCTGCGAAGGAATGCAATCACAGAATCACCCTTGCATCTAACGATAAACCGCGCCGTAATAGTCTAAAGAATTATATTACTCGCTTAGCTAATGAAGATTTTCAAATGAAGTTTTGATTTATTTGTAAAGGAGCGTCAATAACAAAATAATAAAACACAACAGAATTTTATATTTTATAAATCCCTATAATTAAATAATATTTAATTAAATAAGACGCTTCAAAATTTACTCTACTAAACAGAATTTACATAATTTAAAATAGTTAATCAAGTCATAGACATTAAATCCCATCTCTACATTACAGTTATAATCAAATATAAAAATGACATCGTTTTCTTTCCTTTCAAACGTACGACTAATAAGCTCGATGCAGTAAATCGATAAATTGAGAATGAATGATCTAGATAGCTTTATTAAAACAACTTATTTAATTAAACATTTACGTTCAATAGAATTTATTTTACTCTATGCTAGTAGCAAACTTGAACTAAAACTTAATTTGAGTCAAAACACTTATTTAATGAGCGTGTTGGATTAAATTTTAAACTCTACAATAAATTTATAGATTTAAAGAAAATCAAAATTTAAATTATTAATTTTCAGCCGAGAAACAGACAGCACTTTTGCTTTTGAATTTTAATTTGATAATTACTATTCAACTAAACCTATGCACCCTGTGCATCAAGTTTTGTTGACCAATTTCCCCGTCCCATTATAACGGACTTTCAAACTCTCTTCTTGACTAACCAACCGTTCTAAAACATATAGAGTTTGCTCTCTTTTTTACATTAATGGACAGGGCATGGGTTTAATATGTCGTATATTACTTTAGCCGTTTCTTGCACCCAGTGACAATCTTCATTGAGCATGCGTCAACTTGAACCTCACTAGAAAGCGTTTTTGCATAGCAAAGATCCTTCCGGCAGATAGAACAAAATTTTGTCTGTCCTATAGTTTAAACAGATAAGTCTTAAATCTTTGAGATTAAAGAATAATGCTAATAAGACATGATTAGTTATGAAAATGGTTCCCCTAGGTTTTACTTCTATTTATTAGTTTTACTTCTATTTATTAGTAGATAACAAAAGAAATGATTCTTATCCTTAGAAGCGAACGAATAGATCGAAAGTAATTTCTTCGTAACTATTTGAACAGTGAATTATTTTATATATATAAAAACCCTAATTGCATTTTTTGCGGACTTGTATAAACTCAAAATAATCTGAAAATGACAGAAGTTTCCATTTCATACAGCAACTAAGGATTTCGAACAAAACCGGAATTTTCAACGTACCAGGATTCTTATTAAAGATTTTGTTTTTCTTTGCGGCTTTCAAAATCGTATTATTCTAAACATGATTCAATGTTTCCATTATATAAGAGAGTATTTAAAAACGGATTCATGGAATACGCGATTTTGTAACAGGGACTGAATTAACAATAATTCTAATATCGCGAAGAGAACGGTATGCTCTGGTATCTTACATGTGCACTAAGCTATGTAAAAGTATTTCGGTCGATAACTTTATATAACTTTGTTAAAATTGTTATAGCCTTTATACCAATAACTTGATTATCTTTTTTAGCCAAAGGTCAAATAAGTAACAAAACCATACCATTCTAATTAACTCGAGTGCAATCAGAAGTTTTACAGTCATGTATCATCGCCCTCGTTCCAAAAGTTTGACCTCAATAACATGTTTCAGTAACGTTCCATCCATAAAGAATTTGGATTTGTAAGATTCCATTTGAATTTTTATTCAAAATGGTGTTAACTTGAGATGAACTTTTATTCTCATAAAATGATTCAAAATAATGAATAGTTATTAGAGAATATATAAATAATTGTGAACTAAGGAAGAGTAACACTTTGATGTGAAAGAATTAACTTGTTGTCCAAGAAAAGCTTAAAGCATGTATATTATAAGGTACTATTGAGTCGCAGTCCTTGCCATTACTTCCTACATTAACATACACAAATCTCTATTTGGAATCTGCTACTGCCATTAGAACCACAGAATTATCTTCATTATAGTTCAAATAAATTAACCCTGTTTTAAACGGACAGCTAAGACAGATATGTTCACCATATTTCCCAATGTAAATTTGCTGTAGTTTCAAATCCAGAAGCCATCGAGTTCCACATCCTTGGAGTGCAATCCTCTCTTATTACCGATCAGATTCCTTTACATACATCTTGTGCTATTTTACTTGCGGTTGTAATTCCTATTATATAATTGTTCTGCAGATCTTGCAAGATATTATATACAAACCTTTAACATTTCAAATTGGGGATTTTTTTTAGATATCGTTGCCTTCACAACCACAAATTAATTATAATAGTTGTTTTTAAGCAGGTAATCATCGAAAATTA
>WYDF02306897.1:0-15230 GCA_009867245.2 Adranes taylori | reverse complement strand
TTTTGAATAATTTAATAAAAAGATTTGAATAAAATTGTTTTGTTTCATTTTTATAGATCCAGTTCCGGAATATAATTTCCGCACTGTATATATGCAATGTGATAGTTTCAGCATGTTAAATTAATTCGGAATTGGTTACTTTTAGTGATACAAGGAAAGGAATCATGAATCAAGTTATATCTAACACAGTGAAGAAGGATACTTTCAAGTTAAGTGGATTTAATACATCCGGACATGAAAAAGTTGAAACGTAGTTTTTTTCGTATAAAATTGCACATGTATTCTTCCTTCTAACTGTACATTGATGTCTAACGCATTCCAAACAAGTATAACTATTGTAAGAATTTTCTACATCCGTGGAAAAATAGCATTAAGCTATCGACTTAAATGATTAATTATGTACGTAGTATTAATTGTCGTGCTGATATCTTCTTTATAAGAACGACTATGATGATTCCGCTATAATCGATGTAACTGCATTATTGCTGCTAAGAACACTTACTGTATGCTTTACGGGTTAATGCGAAAAGAATCATTAAATTTATAGGAATTTAATATTTGTTAATTTATTTTTGTTTGTGAAGATAATAAATAATATTTTAATATGAAGAATATTATAAATGTATTTAATGTTCCAATATGTCTATTTTCAATTCATAATATTAAACAGAGTTTTACTATCGAATAATATAGAGAAAAAATTCAATTACTTACGTTGAAATAAATGTAGATGTTAGTATCGCTTTTATGCAACATATACGATTTGTTATTGACAATTTGATGTGTTAATATCTTCGAAAACTGCTAATAAACGTGTTTAAGATATTAAAATTGCTTAAAAAAATCTAGGTAAGGGTAGATGCGAGCATTTGGTAGAGCCTTCGTCATTACCCTCTACTTCGTAAATTGTATCACTACACCGCCTTCCGAGGCTAGCGTTTAACAACTGAGTTACCACCTAGACTGTTTAAATAACTTGAAAATTTTCTATATAATGTGCATATGTAGCATTGAATGCCTACGTTACTATACGGTTGATATTTAAATCCAGTTTAAGAAGCTACTAACAATTTATGATTATGGACACAAATCCATTCAATTAGGTATTTATGTTTTAGGGCTTATAATCTTATTTAACTCACCCTTTTCCATCCATTTATTAAATCGACTCTAGTATTAGTTATTTGCACTATTCCATATGTTGAAGTAAATGTAGATGTTAGTATTGTTTTTACGCAGCATATACGATTTGTTGGAAATTGTTGTGTTAATTTGTCGAAACATCTTTCTTCGAAAGTTCTCAAAGAAAGATGTCGAAAGTTTTCGAACAAATTAATATTTACAGCACTATTGACAATCAGTGCCGCGGAATTCTGCGTTACCTGCATGTAGATTGCTAGACTTTCCAACCACGCCATATTTAAACTGTTAGTTGCTTAAATTTCGAACATAGGCATTTAGATCAATTATTTAGACACTAATTAATAATTATTTTATTAATAATTAAATATCAATAATAAATATTAATTATAAATATTGAATATTAATAATAAATATTAATAATTATATAATCTTTATTTTATCATTTAGGCACTTATTTCTTACTTATATTTTGTATTACAATATATGTAGTTCAGAAATAAAAATATTATATTATTATCACCTAAACAATATCAAAATATCTATACAAATGTGCCCTCTCTCACAACGACAAGCAACGACACGGAAATCTCCATGAAAACGGTTGCTTATTTTTACACTACTTCAAAACCGTGCTGTATACTGTTAACACTACTACTTTTAAAACCAACCCTGTATACTCTTAATAGCAGAACTATAAAAATTGACGCCAACTTGTGCCGCATGAAAAGCATTATAGGCAAGTAATGACGCAGAAATCTGCATACATTTCAAGTTTCGCACTGATATTAATAAATATAGCCTCAACAACGCGGCGCCAATATGTTTGTTTACATTCTTATCAACACTGTAAGACAAATATCTACAAACGATGAGCCCCCGAATCAGTTCTTGGTGCAGACTCCCGGTTAATATATAATCAACAATCAAACTACGCGCTAATATTAATTATCATATGTTCAAATCTGCCTGTTTGCATTCAACGCAAGGGCATTGTTATACGAACGATGAGCCCCCGACGCAGTCCTCGGTGAAGAGCATTCGCCAATTGTAAAAAAATACTAAAAAACAAGGTAAGTGGAATGGTGAATGCAACTTGAATAGTCCGAAGCATTCACCAATATATAATTTTTATATGTAATACAACATTACGTTATAAGAATATGATGAATGCGCCGGGGTCTTACTGCGGTGGGAAGTGGTCTAGAACCGCCCGTTTTCCATCGCCTTCGCACGCCAGACAGCCTTAAACTTTTGAATTTGGCTATGCACGCATTCCCCAACACATGAATTCACACGGCTATACTGGAAAAAAGAACAAAAATCCATAATATCCGTTAGTGACGCTTCTGCTGTGCGTGTGTACAATCGCGTGTGTTGAGTCACGCATGCGCAGAAGAAATTTTAATCATTGGACTGTATGCGTCTGTCTAGCCCAGGTGAAGCCTTACCTACTTATACTTCTGGAGTTGTATAGTGCTTTTGAAGTATAAATTTAACATCTTTATGTGTTTCTTCAAATCGTTAAGCAATAAACTAATAGAATCTTTGTTAATTAAATGGTATTTGTCTAAATTAAAAATTTTTTCTACTATATCAATGTAGTCAGAAGTATTCATAATTATTGTTAAAGATCAATTTTGAGAAATATATATATATATATATATATATATATATATATAACTTGTTTTAAAACCCCTGAATCTTTTTTATTATTAGATTTATTATGTGAAACTACGCTCCCCAAAGCTTGATAGATTCCTTACTAAGTAGATGAGAAAATTAGGATTCTAAGTAAATTTTATATTTGATGCGAAGATCTGATTGAAACAAGTTACCATATGTCAATCAAATACAATTGGATGAACATACTTTGTTAAATTCAAATAAATGAAATACAGTTCCCTATCTAATTGTGATCTAACCGAAGAACAAGAACGAAGAAGCTGGAAGTTGTACCGCTGATAGCTGATGAACAAAGTAGAACGCGATTCCAACAGGAGGTGGGGAAACAGGAACTGTAGAGGAGCGCTGGCAAGAAATAAAATAAGCGGTAGTCAACACGGCAACTCGAACACTGGGATACGAGCAAGTAAGAAGAGCCCAGACATGGTTCGATCAAGAATGTATTGACGCTCTTGAACAGAGCAAGCCAGCAAGAGAGAATATGCTGCAAACAGAAATAAGAAGTACTAAGCTAAGATACACGGAAGCGAGCAAGAGTACCAATAAACTATGCAGGAGGAAGAAAAGGGAAATGGAGAAAGCGAAATTTCAACAAATTGAGGAATTTAAAAATCGCAATGTGATCAGGAAAATGTACAAAGGATTGAAAGGCGTCAGAAAGGGTTTCGAAGCGAGAACAACATTCTGTAAAGCAAGCGATGGCACTCTAGTTGGGGAGGAGCGAGAAGTTCTGCAGATAGACATTCAGTTTGACCATGCTAAAGATGGAATTATGGTTGAGGAACCAACTATAGCGGAAGTGAGAGAAGCTACCAAGAGCTTAAGTAATTATAAAGCAGCAGGAGAGGCACGTTACTAGCAGCACATCACTGCTTAACGATGGCTGTAAAATAGTGGCGAAAGTGATAGCATCAAGATTGGAACCCCATGTGGAGAACGCATTAGGAGAATATCAGTGTGGTTTTCGTTCCAACCGCTGCTCGACCATAGATCCAATATTCACCTTAAGGCTGGTGTTGGAAAAGTGTTATGAACGCAACATAACACTTCATCAATTGTTTATAGATTTCCGCGCAGCATACGACAAAATGCTAACAAGTCAGTTGTACAAGATTATGCAAGAAGAATTTACAGGTGACTTGAAACAAGGAGACTCACTGTTGACTCTACTTTTTAATCTAACACTTGAAGCGCTCATGCGGAAACCACCTGATAACCCAGGAGGTTGTATATACAACAGAACATGTCAACAGTTAGCCTTTGCAGACGACATTGATTTGGTGCCTAGGAGGACAGAGTCACTAAAGGAGAACCTTCAAATACTTCAGAGGGAAGGAAAACCCATGGGTCTTCCTTCATTAAGCAGAGAGCATAACCAAGTACATGATAAACGGCAGAAACACTACTCGATGGAGAAACGTGAAGGAGTTTGAAGGGTTTGAGAGAGTCGACAAATTTAAATACCTCGGAAGTGTGATAACTGAAGATAATGACAGCACCGTCGAAATCAAACCTAGAATGATGGCAGAAAATAGATGTTATTACGCATATCTTAATGTACTCAAATCATCCATCGTCTCTAAAGAATTAAAACTAAAAGTGTATGCAACTATCATTAAAACAGTCGTCGCGTATGGTTCGGAGGCGTGGATGCTTACGAAAAGGAATGAGAACACATTGAGAGTGTAAGGGTGGAAAGTCCTTAGGAAAATCTTCTGAATCGTACGAGACGAGGAAAGCCGGAGAATCAGCACCAACGCTGAATTAGAAGCATTGTACCAGAAGCCGTCCATTGTCAACGACAGAGACCAACAGACTCAGGTGATTGGGGCATGTCGAGCGGATGGATGGATCCAGAGTGCCAGAAAAAGTCCTAAACAACCAACCAGAAGGCAGCAGATCAGTAGGGCGACCACGCAAAAGGTGGATGGATGATGTAAATGAAGTCCTGCAGAAGTTAAACGTCCGTAATTGGAGGAGGAAGGCGATGTCAAGAGACACCAGGGGAAATCAAGTTGTAGTGGCGGCCAAGGATCTTAATGGTCTGTAGAGACAGCTAAAGTAAAGTAATAAGTAAATTTAATTGAGATAATCTAGAATACAAATTTCTAATTGAGCCAGTCTATTTTGTTAAATTTTGTACGTAAAACTATTAACATAGTTAAATTTAGAAAATACTCTATGATTTCTAGATTTCTTCAAAAAACCAATTTTCAACAATAACAACTTTTCCTTTTTTAAAAGCCATTTATAACGAAACGATACCTTGGTTAGAGATTCCATCATATTGAATATTGTACGTTTCAATGTTGGAGTCCACATTTTATATTGAATTAAACTAAGTGTTCCAAAACTCCGTTTATTGATTAAACATTTCTAATTGCCTCCATCCATTAGGAAACAGCAAATGTCCTGACAATTGTTTCGGGGAAATTATTACCCCTTCTTCAGAAGAACTGAATAGATAGTTTAATTAAATATAAATTAGTTGAGTAGTAGAACGAAATCGTACCTTGTGTATATTCTAATTTAACAGCGACATGCTATAATTTGTCGTTTTCCTTCAATAGTTCTGGGAAAATTTGATGTATTATTAAAATAACTTTGTTTCTACATAATTATGAACATTTTTATCTAGCCAAAGCTAATAAGATGTTTGAGCTTTTAATTGTTAAATTATTTCATTTTACATTTAGTACACGCCATTTTAGCGGCATGATGCGAGTAAGCTGAATTTGAAGCGGACGCAAATGAATGATAAAAACTTAACAGTCCCTCTTGCTGTCGTTCTTTCAATTATTTTCAAATATTGTTTATCAAAAATACATTTCAATATTTTCTTTAAAAAAATTCAATTTACATCGCACTGGCATCTAACTACATCTAAAATCTAACTTTACATCTTTACATCTAACTTATTTTTAAGTGAATATGTAAAATTTCTTACGTATAGCAATCTTTCCGATTATTAATCTCTTTTTGATAACCATTTTTTAAAAATAATTTAAACAAGGACTGTAATAGGGACTGTCAAGTTTTTATCATTCATTTACGTCCGTTCCAAATTCAGTATATTCTAATCACCCAGCCAAAATGGCGCGTTTTAAATGTAAAATGAAATAATTTAACAATTAAAAACTCTAAACATTTTATTAGCTTCATCTATATAAAAATATTCATAATTATGTAAAAACAAAGTTATTTTAATAAAACAAAGTTTTTCTAAAACTATTGAAGGAAAATGATAAATTATATCATGACGCAGTCAAATTCGAATATACACGATTTATTTATTCTAGTCAACTAATTAATATTTGTTGAGTGCTTCGTCATGGATGGAGGCATTTAGAAATGTTTAATCAATAAATGGAGTTTTAGAACACTTAGTTTCATTCAATTTATTATATTTTCATCTTATAAATAAGGTATGATGATATATTTACATACTTCTACATTTTTTGAAATTTTGTAATAATATTAAATATATAATTTAAACTTGTAACTATTAGTAAGATTTCAATATTTTAAGTTTCAAATACGACTAAAATATTATGTAAAATAGTTGTAAATGTTGCTTTCAGTCCTGAAGAGGATAGAAAATTCAGGGATTGAAACGTCGATGACATTGTAAAACAAATTTATTGTAAAGAGAATTAACAAACAATAAATTAAGTCTAAAAAATTCCGGAGATTTTATTCATTTTTCATAATTATTTAGCTACCTTAGTGCAGTGGTTCTTAACCCCATTTTAGAAGCACGGAACACTTACAATTTTGCAACATTTTTGCGATACACCGTCGTAAAATAAAACAGTGTGCACATATCCTTATTTCTAAAGTAGTGGTGGGTAATTATTTAAAAAAGTTTTCTATATTACAAACTCAACATATTTCCGATTATACTCAAAGTAATTTATAAAATGCTTTGCTGACCGAATAAAAGGTCTGTGCCCAGGCAGGCATTTGCACAAGTTTGCTCTAAAAAACAAATAATGTACCTACTTTCTTTCTGATAAAAAATTTCCCTAATTGAAGTGGTGTAATCTTATAATTTTAAAGTTGTACTTCTACAATTTTTTTTAATCAACGTCGGAAGCATCTTTAGGATAAAATAGATTAAGAACATTTATAGAAGATAAATTTTAATTTGATTTAAGTAAACAAATTACATTTCTAGAAATGTATTTTCAAATATAGTTTTAAACACAGTTCGAACAGAAATCCTAAGTTGGTCAGCTGTTATTTCGCTAAATTTCATTTTGGGAGTACGAACTGATGAAAATATAATGAATTCTTCTTCTTTTATAACGATAACGTATAACTTCATATTTTCACGGAACGCTTTCGCTAACCTCATGGAACACAAGTGTTCCGCGGAACATCGGTTGGGAACCACTGCCTTAGTGCAGTTATGCACAAATCGTATTTGAAATAATAAATAATTTTATCAGCATAGGTTGGTTTCTATCTTTAAATAAATATAGTTTTTTAGTACGAAAGGACCATAAACTTATTTTAACAGAATATGAAACAAAATATTTTAACAGAATATGAAAAAAATGCGTTATATTAAAAACAATATACCACTTTTACCCTCTGCGCCCCCTCGAAAAATTATAAAATTGATAAATTGGTTCTTCTTTCAAAAAGGTTGTGCACCACTGCCTTAGTGCCACAACGAGTTTTTCTTCTGGAGAAATATAATATTTTACTGCATTTTCATCAGCAGGAGTGTCATCTTTAATGTTTTTAATAGATTATCAAAAGATTTTATCGACATTCTGAAGTAGTTAAAAAAAGTTTCTGGTTTTCAGAATTGGTTAAACTCAATATGTTCTTTCAGGTCTAGTGCGTCTTATTTTTCTGTATACGATCCACAAACAAATAGCGTCTTCAATATCTATTCCCGATTAGTAACAACTGGTTTCTATGCCTTGCACGCGATAATTTCAGTTTATAAAACAGTCATGTATATTACAGAGCGCTCAATAAGTATTAATAATGCAATCAATGACAGCAAGTTGCAAAATTGCTTACACACTACAGTCATTTTATACAATAGTTAAGATTACTGTAGGATTAATGATTGCAGTGACCAGTATACTATCAAGCCCTCTCCGTAGAAGACGGCTTAGAGCCAGGTAACGAATTCTTCGCATGCAACGATGATGATACTATGTCCTCCACCGACTATCAGAATCAGGACACTAATGTTGCGTGGAAGATTTAACAGATGATATTGCTAAGTTGAATGAAGAAAACTCAGATCTCACCAATACAATTAAAAACATCTTAATCCAATTGCTGCCAGGAATTTGGAACCAAATGTTAAAAAATGATCACTAAGAACCTTATCATAAGTATCTGGAATGCTAACGGCTTTGCCGGGAAAATAAACGAGTACATACAACATTGACGACAATATTGCAGTAATACTGGTTTCAGAAACCCACCTGAAACCAGTAAAAACGTCAATATACCAGGCTACCAAATCACTAGATTTGATAGACCAGTCGCTCCCAAAGGAGGTGTAGCCGTTATATCCTCAAACAAGCCTTCATAAAATTAGGTTTCAACACTGCTAAGTTCGAATCAGCGGGAATACAAGCCAGCATCAGTAATAACGTAATACACTTCGTCACAGCATACGTTCCACCGAGAAAAATTCCCTCACACAAAGAAATTAAGAAATTTCTAGATTTTGGCCCAGTGTATATAGGCGGCGAGTTCAATGCCAAAAATAAAACTTGTGGATGGCGCTCGTACAATAAAGGAGGAAAGAAATTGTTAGAAATAACTCAGAACGAACGAGCCGTGGTGGAGGCTCCAGAATTTCCAACCTCATCTCCACACGTTGGAAGGAGAGACATAATAGATAATTTAATCTGCAAAAACACAAAGCACAGCGTAGTAGTGAGTACTGTGTACGAACTTTCTTCAGACTATTTTCCTGTTCTAGCCACCGTAGAAAAAATGGGCCCTAGGCCTAGTAACCAACCAAAAACAAAAGTCAACTGGATGAAATTTGAGCGAAAGTTAGAAAACTTCGAATATTCACATGAAACCAACGAGTCTCAGGAGGAAATAGAAAGAGCAGTAAAGTACTTAAATTACGAGATACATAACAGTATGCAGAGCAGTGAAGAGCCAAATAGAAATCTCTTAAATAGACGGAAACTAAATTCTGAGGAAAAAGATCTGCTCAAAAAGAAAAACATTCTACTGAAAAACTGGTCAAACATCAGACGAGCGCTGTAGACAAACGAAGGTACTTGGTGGTGCAAAAAAGGTCAACAGCATGTTAAAAATCAAAAAACAAAAATCCTGGGACGAGAAAGTTAGAGAATCTTGCGAAGAGATAAGCTATGGCAGTTAAACAGAGTACTGCGCAGGAAAAAGACCTACGAGACGCCACTAACAGTACACAACAAATTTATCTACGAAAATAAAGAGAAAACGGATGCCTTGGCAGAATTTCTAAGCGAACAATTTACCAACAATGACAGCAGCTCCCCAGAATTCGCAAAGAGAGTTCGAGATAACATCGACCTACTAGAAAGCAAGCAATTGTAGAAGCAATACATATTTCAACAGAAGAAGTGAACAACACACTTAAGATGCTAAAAACCAAAAAAAAAACCATCCGCATAGACAATATTCCTGTACATGCGATGAAGCTCCTCCCACCGAAAGCAATCGAACTTCTGAAATCAATATAAAATACAATCTTCCAAATCGGGCATTTTCTTATACAATGGAGAAGAGCAATAATAATTATTCCGAGAAAACAGAAAGACCCTATGTATCCAGCAAATCTGAGACCAATCAGTTTGACCAGCGTACTTGCCAAAATTGCAGAATCATTTATCAAGGACAGAATAAATCAACTCATAGAAGAAAAGGGGCTTCTTCTAGCTCGCCAATTTGGTTTCCGGAGCAAACTAGCAGGGATCCAGCAAGCCGCTAATTTAACATATAAAATAGACGTCAACAAGAAAAGACGGTTCAAGACGTATTGCCCTTTTCTCGATATTGGGAAAGCGTACGACAGGATATGGAATGAAGCATTGCTGTACAAAATGACCCAAATGGAAATTCCGGTAGAATTAACAAAAATCATTTAAGCCATACTTAAAGAGAGAACGTTTCAAATCAAAGTAGGGGACAAGCTATCAAATGTACATCAGGCAAAGGAAGGGTTTCCACAAGGCTTCCCCCTGTCGCCTATCCTATTAAATTTGTTCTTCGGAGACATGCCAAAGCTAAGTCGAAAAAACTTTGAAGTTCTCCAATTCGCCGATGAGACGTGCTTAATAACACACGATGGAAGAGAAATCGATGCCAGAAGCAATCTAAGATCCTATATACAGCTACCCAACTGTTATGAAAAAGTGGAAAATTTGTATAAATCCTCAGAAACCCGAAATCATATACTTCGCAGAAAAATACAAAAAAGGGGCATTTACATCAACCTAAAACCCAAGAACAACAACCTAAAACCCAAGAAGGCCGCAACGTACCTGGGCTTAAAAATTGACAAAACCTCACATTCAAATCTCAAGTGGATTCTAGATCGGCACTAGCAAAATCGACAAGCAATAAACTATATCCGCTGCTAAAATACGACTCAAAGAGCTCAATCTGCACGAGAATGAAGATGTACAACACAATTCTATATCCACAGCTAGCATACGGGGCAGAATCCTGAGTCACTGCAAACAAAAGCTGGCAGAGCAAAAACGTCATGTCATTCTTCGTAAAGCGCCTGCGGCTCCATGGTATATGAGAAACTCCAACATCAAGAAAGACCTAAACATCAAACCAATCAAGGAAATTGAAGGAGAAGCTAGGACGAACATGATCCAAAGTCTTAGAGAGCATCCGAATAAGAATAAGAATTGGAGAGCTAATGACAGACTAAAGTAAAAACCCAAACCAAATTTAAGCAGTCACCAGCCGATATCCATTATTGGCAGAACGACTCAAGAGCCCCATCATCAGCCAGTGGTATGAAGTAATGGTAGAAAAGGAGACGAAAACAAAAACAAAACGCTTGTTATACGCTTAGACGTGCGCTAAGCGCCAGTTGCAAATTAGGGAACGGGCGTTAACATCTGAACTTAGCCTAATTCATTTAAACGTAAATGTCCAGAACCCAAACTTTTATTATGAGGACAGGAAATTATACCCAGGTGGTCGCTGTCCTGGTGGCGTTATATTCTGGTGGTCTCTTTTTACACCCATGTGGTCGTTTTTCGGTGTCAATTGTTTAAGCCGTGTCCACACTATTTCGATCGACAAGGCCAATCGGCAGTGATTTTTGACTAGTCCACATTATCTCAGTATATGCAGACTAGCCGACCAAGACACATCCGATATAAAAATTACTAGCAAAACACCCAGAAATAATCCAAGAGATGTTTTACAAAAATATAAATTTATTTGTCAAAAAATTAATCAATATGATAATACTGAAATATGTAGATACGACTATCTCAAATGTGTCTCACACAAATATAGTGAAGCATGTTTGAATATAAGTACAGAAGAATGTTCACTTTCAATTATGCTACCTAATTCTAATTAATCAACTATCCTCAGGTGTTACCTGTGAAGATATGTAGGTGGGGTGGTTACTCGCCACAGTCCGCAGTTAATGCCCAGGATTAGAAGTGCTACCGATGTGCCAATCCGCAGTTAAGGAAAGGGATTAATGGGCACTTGACCACCATCCGTAGGCAAGGATCACCGCTCACAGTACACCGGCGCATATTTGTTGATCCTAAAGATCTCATTTATATCAAACCGAACAAGATTAAATCTCATGATTAAATCAAGATTAAATCTAAAAACTTTTAATCTTTGATTACGTAACTAAGTATAGCAAACGCATCTCATTGCAATTTTATAGCTAGGCCCATGGTTTAGAAGTTTGCCAGGCATTTGAATTTTTTCATAAAACTTTTGAACAGTCTTTGACATATATTTTTGTTGAAAAATACGGGCTTTATTTTATTGCTTAGCCCAGTGTCACGTATGTGTAGTATATTATTAAAGTAAGCCTGAATTTGTCATAAAACATTACAAATAAGTACACGAAAAAGTTATCCAGAATCAGAGATATAATAAACAAAGACTCGCTAATGTATTTCCCCGTCTTGTTTCCTTTTTTATTTTTTATAAAACAAAGTTCAAAAACATTGATGAACGTGCGAAAAATAAATACGAATAATAAAGATAATAATTGGAAAAGGAGGCTGTAGTAACTAAATTGCTTTTTTTAAGTACCATTGCAAACTAAGCTAGAAGATCTTCAAAGAATATAAAATCAACAAGTGCCAGCGCACCCATCTTATAAATAAAATAACTGGACATATTTGATCGTCCATTTGAGTAATTCCATAATATTTCATTTGCACTAACTAAGCATCGCATTTCTAGTAGAGAGTAAGCCTAAGGAACGGTAGAGATAGCAGTTTCCGAAACTAATTTAGTTTACTGTCTTTTTTTTCAATTAATCATTTTATTTTATTTTTGTAGTCGAAATGCTGTCGTCTCAATCACATCCTCCTCAAGAAATGAATTTTTACTGCTTTTCCGTTAGTGTTGTTTTACAATGTTTTACCAAAGAGGGCGTGTATTAATGAACTTATGACCGAAGAGTGACTTTTAAAAAGTTGGCCTCACTGTCGCGATGATGACTTCAGTCTAATATTGCTAACTTCAGTCTAAAGCCTCGTTCACATATTTCAAGTAACTTGAATTCAAGTGACTTTTAAGTTATTTGCATTCAAGTTTATGTTCTAACATGATCAAATTAATTGAATCAAGTGCAGATTGAAAATGGCGTCAAATTATGTAGTGCGTGTTGGAATTTCGATAATAGTAACTGAAAATATGAACGAATTATTAAAATCCTTGAAAATAAGGATAAACAGAAACGGTCGATATGGGTAAGAATGTGGATTAGTAGAAGAAACTGTCTGGGCGCTGTAACGACAAAACAACCACAGCGTAGTGTTGTCGTACTGTGATTGATGTCCCTGCGCGGACGCCAAATCTATATGACGACCTCCCGTAATTTATTTAATACGCTAACGGAACTTCCACCCGCGACGTTGCTAATGGGGAGCCTAGCGACTGTCACAAATGGCGCAAATAGTTACAGACCGAAATGGCCTTCGGAAAACGTCCTCGGGCGCCAGGTCAGTTTTATAATGATACCGCACTTCTGAACAGATGTTGTTGTTGTTCTTCAGGCTCTCTGAGGGCGTTGATAGCCGCGGTTAGCAAGTGAACCAGGTGCCCTAGATTTTGCGGGTATCTGCAATAAACTTTTCCACTATTGAGTGAAACACCATTAAAGTTTTAACAAAACCGTCTATTATTCATTAGACAAAACAGAGAAAGAAAAGATATTAATGCACAATAATAATGTCAATAATAAACAAATGAATAAATGTCCAATTACGAATATCAAACAAAGAAATGACTTAATAATAATAAACAAAGCAAGTTAATAAAGTGGCTGTATAAATGCCATCTCGACAATAATTACTGATTCTCAGTGGTTATTATTAGCATAGACCTGAGCCAAGCATTCATGCAGCAACCCGGAGTACGCTGACGCTACTCACTACTGACGCCAATCCACTCACTCTAGTGAAAATATTTAAGGACGATGCTCTGCTTCACTGGTCTCGGCTGTTGGCTGCTGACTTATTTTCACAATTTTTATTCGAAAATAAATTAGATAGTAAAATATTTTGTGTAATGCTCGCTATTTATTCCCTAAAATTTACCCGTCTAGTCAGTCTCTGTGTGAAAGCCATCATACATAATTTTTCAGACCGACAGCGCTCCACTCATTCACTCAAATCACAGCGTATACCATTATATCATTTACGCCACACACAAACACGTGCTCGCTCACACGCAAAAACACACAGATGCAGCAACGCATGCCGATATAGCTTAATCATATTTTTACGTTTTAGCTATTACAGAACCATGTTTAATTATTTATTGATATAATTATTTACATAACAAAGGGACTTTGTTACAGTACATCTGCGACACTCTTAAAAGAATTAGCGTTTACAGATAAAGAAACGTATAAAAATCACTTTTTGTATAAAAGTTTGATGATCTACTTAGTATGATAGCTCATAAAGTACTGAAAAAATTAACGTGGTGTAGAGAGTCAATATAGGCAAGAAAGAAATTAGAAATCACATTAAGGTATATAGAAAGTGGTGACAGCCTTCTGCAGTACCTGTACCGTGTTCCAAATAAATACAATTTCCATGTTTTTACAGAGGTTCTTTTAGCAATTTATGAAGCCCTGAAATTATTTATTAATTACCTAAGCTAATATCTTAAAGAAAATAAAACTTCTTTATTAACCTTTCGGCGGGCGCGTACGTATAAAATTTATACGAGAAACCGTAATTTCAACATAAAATCGTTCTTTCAAAACCATTCTGGATATAACCGGTTTTTAACCTAGAAGACATTATTTCCTCCACGTAGCTGGAGCGTGGTTGTCCGCTTTTGTGTTCTAGCAGGCTTTCGTTGAATTGAGAACGTCTTGTGTATACTTTATACTGCGCGCCCTCTTGTGTAAGTATATACATTTTTGTGTTCTCTTTAATTATAAATGAATATAATATTCCTGCAGTTCAAGTTTTAATGTAATTTTATATCATAATAGATTTTACAAAAAAAAAATGGCATTAAAGACCACTTTCTCACAAGGAACTTGAAGATATTGCAAACCGTATGATAGATAACCCTGAGAGCGATGATGAATTCGACAACGACATTTGCAATGACAGTGATCTTAGCGATGAAGAAATTGAAAATGATAATCATGATAGATTGGCAGAACAAAGTGCTTTAGAGGAAGAGCAGGAAGAAGCTTATTTTGGTAGAAACTTTTATGCAGGAAAAGACAAAATCACCAAATGGAGCAAGACAGATTTTAAAAATATTTCTAGAACTAAAAGTATAAAACTGCGGGTCTAAAACGATGCGCAAAAGATATCAGCAATGAACTTGATGCATTTTTGAAGTTGATTGGTTTTAGTATGATAGATGAAATTGTAAACTTTACTAACTTGTACATTGACCAAGGAAAAACACATTGTAAATACTCGAGAGAGAGAGAGAGAGAGAGAGAGACTGCATGCATACGACTAGAAGTGAATTTATGGCATATTTGGGCCTACTTGCAATAAAAAATTACACCATACAAATGTAAAGGAAATTTGGACATCAGATGGAACTGGAATTACAATTACCAGATCTGTTATGAGCTACAAGCGTTTCCTGTTTCTTATACGTTGTCTAAGATTTGATGATAAGACAACAAGAGCAGAAAGGCGTGTAATTGATAAGTTAGC
>WYDF02306886.1:0-15230 GCA_009867245.2 Adranes taylori | reverse complement strand
TGAAGTTGATTTAAGTTCGCTGCTATGAGTAAGATGTCGTCTGCGAAACGAAGATGACTCAGAAACCTTCCATTCATCAAAGTTTTGTTTCCTACGACTAAATGAAGTTATAATTCCCAATTTCCCAACACTATTTAGAATAAAACACAAGTCTTTGCAATTGCTAATGTGGTGCGTACCTTTCAAGTTTAATCACAACCCTTAAGAACCACAAATTGCCTTTAATGAGTCGAAGGTGATTAAATAAAAGAAAGACAAACTTAACGAAAGGTATTGAGTATGATCTAAAAAATGTGTACATGCAAATAAAATTATAATTTGTGCATTCAAAATAAATAACGCCTCGCCAAATAATAAAATTAAATAATATTTGTATTCAATTACTACGTGAAGATAGATTAATAAACATGAGGTACAATTAACGTCAAATAACTTCTACAATTAGTTATAAAATTATTCTACTCACAGTTTTTTGTTGATTCTACCATCACAAACTTAATTTATAATTACACACAATTACCTTATTAATTCATTTCGATTTATTTTAATTTACCTCAATAAACTTGTTGCCTAATCAAGTGAATTTATTTTATTTAAAGAATTCCAACTATAAAAATTATTTAATTATTACCGAATACTGTACATTACTATGCCTCATATCTGAATTCACTTCCAATACTTAATTAACAATTTACTTTATTCATGATTTAATTTGGAATAAATTATAATTGAATTTAATTCAAGTTTTATTTTCATAACCCTGGCCCAAAAGGGTTCATTCTATAACCAATTATATTCTCTATGGGAGCTACGTAGCTTTTATTCATTTCTTTGGCAAGCTAATTTCCTACCAAGATAACGATCCCTTCTTATGGTAAATTCGCATTTATCGAACTTATTCGTACCTGATTAACACAACTTTTCCTAATTGTTATCGCTATGATTAATGTAAATCCAATCAGAGAGTCTTTCTTTACCCATACTTATACAGTAGCACACGGTACACTTTCACTAAGTATTGACTTTCTACTAAAACTAAAACTATCTACTATAGAACTAAATTAAAACGAGGACAAATTGCCATAACAAAATGACTGACGGTTATTCTTAGTTGACAACCCAGTACATATGATCGCATGACAAAAACAACACAATAATAAACACAAGAAAATCACTTACCACGCATATTCTATTTTCAACATTATTTAAGTCAGTCTCGACAATCTCTCTCAAAGCGGCGTATTTGTCTGTAACAATCGAATTATTTAAAATATCATCATTAGCGATCACATTCAAATTGATCTCTTTCATTTCATCGGAAGATTTTTTCACTTCCAAAATTTCCTGAGGTTCACTATCAATCTTGGTTTGTTTGATTTCTTCTTGTAGAAGTTCTCGAAAAACTGCATATCTAAATACAAAAACAAATATAAATAAATATTACAATCTCACGTTCGCAAACCATTCAAAATTAATCAACAGTAAACATATTATACTAATAAGAGGAAAGGATGTTAAATTTTGTTACCTGTCATATGTTTCACTCGATGTCATAATCATTGCGTTATTGGAATTACTGAAATTAGCAGCAAAATCAGTTTTAAAGGCTGGAAATTCTTGATTGCTTGAAGCAATTTTAAGATTATCTTTGATCGTTTCAGAACTTTTAATAAAATTTGAAAAATAATTAGTTAACTGAACTAAAGTCATATTGCTTAATTGGCTCGAAGGTATGTTAAGTTTCGTAGCTAAGTCATTGAGTCCACTTAAAGTCAGTTGACTTAGACTGATGTCAAGACCTTCAAAGGATAGATTAGATAATTTAGATGTCGATGTGGTGACGAGATTAGGTTTACTATCTAGAAACGAGGCAACAGTGACAAATGCGTTTGCTGTAGTTGAATTAGAGACCGGTTTTTCAGTTTGATCGATATGTTTTTTCTTGGTGGCCTTTGGTGGAGGTAGTAGTAATATAGGAGTGGGACTACTACGTTTTGGAGCATCTTTTCCTGAGATATCTATTGGTGTTAAGTAGTCTTCTTCTTCGGAAAAACCTGCAAAACAATAAAAGTATAATAGATAGTGTGATAAACATAAAAACAATAATTTATTTAAATAACTAATATTAGTGATATTAGTGATATTACTGCGCAGTGATGCCAGCATATAAAAACCTGAGTAAAAAATGAAATAATGTATGTATGATAGTATTACTTTAAGATAGTAAATAACTATTATTTATTAATTAGATAAGTTAATCATTTCGAAAACTGCATATTGACTTTGTGAAACTCACAACTAGCTTAAAAAACCAGGTCAGGGTAGATGGATCCTTATCTGGCATAGGTGATAGCCTTCATCAGTACGCACTGCTTCCAGTAACATCATTGCCATCAGTTAATGAAAACCAACGACCAACCAGGCTGTGTACTTCACCACCTGGCTTTCACCTATGTCAGAAATGGATACATCTACCTTGCCCTGGTTTTTAGGCTAATTGGGTGCTTCATAAAGACAATATACAGTTTTTGAAATCATTAAGTTATCTAATTAATACATAATAGTTATTTACTGTCTTAAAGTAATACAATATTGCATTTTTACTGGTAGCGTGTATCGACTAATACAGAGGGGAATTAGAGTGGCTAATGCAAAAAGACTAATTGTTTGTTCTGGATTGAATCGTTTATCCGAAATTTATCGTCTATCCCTTGTAAATATATTTTGTACCAACTAGTTCCTTTTTCTATTAACTATGTATCTGTATGTATATAATTTGGGGGTGCTGTTAAAAGCTTAAGTATTTCTTGCCAGCGAAGGCGAGTAAAGAAACGCAGACCAAGAGATTTAAATTGACCATTATCGTGTTAAGACAGATCGCTAACAGTTTAGCATGGAAAAATTTTGTCAGCGGGAGTCATAGTGCCATCGCGCTATGCAAATCTCGTAACAAAAAGATGGAAATTAATTCGTGGTAGTTCGCAACCGGGTGTGATAAAAAGGAACCCCTTCCTTGTACCCAAACCCATTTCCTTAATCCTTTCAGAAGAAGTGAATGAAGACAACACCCGTCGTGAAGGTAAGTAGCCTTGTTTTCCCTTTTTTTTAATTCTAGTCGCGGTTTATTGTTTCGCTCGTTTGTTTGAATTCGAAACTTGCTAATTTATTCGTCTCGCATATATCCAGCCAAGTTAGTTGACCTGGACCCTTCCCTTACGCTAATTGTTAAAGTTCATTTATTCTCTCATTTGTAGAGCTGGGTTAGAGTTAGCGCTTCATTATAGTTCATCTCACTTAAGATGTTATTTCGTCAACTTCCAACTACGATCACAGATCTCTGTGTAATAATGTAATTGTGTATATTATATACAGAAATTTTTAATGTTTAAACAAGCCAGGTGGTGAAGTACGCAGAGTCGTTGGTTTTCATTAACTGATGCAATGATGCTACTGAAAGCAGAGGATACTGATGAAGACTATTATCTATGACAAAAATGGATCCGTCTACCCTGACCTGGTTTTTTAAACTAATTGGGTATTTCATAAAGTCAATATGCAGTTTTCGAAATGATTAACTTATCTAATTACTAAAACATATTATGAACTAAATGTATCTCCGTTTACAGAAATTTAAACCAACGTTCAACTTGTAACAAAATATGCACACGTAGCTTCCTTCCTACTTCCTAGACGAAGTATCAAAATAGATATAGATAGCGTTATAACCAATCAAAAGTTGTTGTAAAGTAGCTAATTTCCTTGGAAAGTGTAAGTGTTTAAAGTTATTATAAATAAAGAAACCAATCAAGAATTTTAGGTGATAGGTTGTTTATATCAAATATTCATGGCTCATTAGAACAGCATAAAAACATTTCGAAATAAAATCAGAGGATTCATCACATGATTGAGCGGCACGATTAACTTTCACGGGAAAACTCGTATATACATTGTCAAATAGCGTGTCGTGTTGCCACTTACTGGTTTGTAATAAAAAGTAATTTATATCTTCTAATTTTAGATATAAATTAGCTTTTTATATAGCTAATTATATTTAGCTTTTTCTTTAGCTAATTTTAATACATTTTTAAAAAAAAAATTATATTAACAATGAAATACAAACAAAATGAAATAAATAAAATCAAAAAGGAAATAAATTGCAGGTACCTTTATTTTTTGGCACAAAATCTCGATCTTCAAATTTATTACTACTCTTACGCATAGGGCAAGGCAACGGTGGTTGACTACTATTGTTAACAGTTGAATCATTCGATAGTGCACTAAATCGTTTCGTCCAGTTCTCTCCGAACTTACTAACACTCTCATAACGATCAACATAATCGTAATGACTGATAGCAGAGCTCGATTCTTGTGTGTCGTCTGATGCAGATACATTGCCAGCAGTATTATGAGGTGGTCGTGGTGGCGGTCGTAGAGCCAATTCAGCTTGTTTCTTGGGCGGTAAAGGCGGTGGTTTAATCTGAATCAGCATGGTAGAATTTGCTACTGATTGTTGATTGTGGCCAGATGAAAGAGTATTGGAGGATAATGGTCGCGGTGGTGGATCCGGAGCACACTCAGATTCTGATGATAATTCAACACTTCGATTTGAATCGTGAAACTGGAGAAGTTTACCCGAAGAAGTTTTCGTTCTTTCATCAAATGTGTCAAACTATAATATAATTAAAATTATCAGAGACTTCATTATCAGATGGTTAAGAGTAGAATGTTATTCCACTAAAAACTAATTACAACTGGTGTCTTCTACTAGCTTACACGAGCAAAGATAAATTAACAACATATTGCGAAGTTCGACAACAAAATATTAAATTGCATATAAAAATATTTAATTGAATTTGATTTATTACAGTACTTTCTTCTATTAATTCGATTTTCATATTTTGTTGACTTTAAAAAGAAATTTTATAATCAAACATAAGTAGTAAAATATTTGAAATATAAATTATATTTAATTAAAAAAAACCCTCCATGACAATTTTTAAACATTTTTAAAATATATATATATTATAACAAGTCCGTGTAGACAACATCCGGAATATTTTTGAAAAAATATAACAAACCAATATTTTTTTATAGGCTATGTATGAAACAAGTACAACATTTTTGATTTATTTCTTATTAAAATTCCTAATGTTTTGTATTCAAAAAAATGTCTACTGTAACAAGATAATGCATTATGTCATACATTTATAAGAAAAGCAAGGTATGGATGCAGGTATAACAACATTGAAAGAAGACCTTGGGCATGGTGGTTCTTCCGACCGTAGTTCAATAGAAAATGAAAGTATGTTATGAAAACTAAAGAAGCAAGAATAGCACCAAACACTTAAGGAATTAATAACCTCAAGTTAACGAGCGTTCGATACTGCAACAACAAAATCTGGACATAATTTTTGTTTTAATTATGTCCAGATTATGCCCACATGTATTGAATTAAATGGACATTGTAGATAGATATAGTTAATTTTATTCGTAATGTAAATTACATGTCATGTTTAATAAAATAAATAAATAGTAAATAAACAAATGCTATACACGTATTGACTTTATTCAGAAATTGAAAAGACGCTTAATTTGTAGTATGCTTTGTTGATCAGGTATTGTTTGAGCTTCTTCTTGAATGCATTTGGACTTAGTTCCCACCAGATCTTTCTTTTGTTATAATGTGTGATGCCCCGTCTTAGGTATTATGAGATGTCTAGTCTAGTCCTCGGTTCACACAGTGCGTCCCTGGATCTCGTTTGGTGGTCGTGGATGTTGTTTTGACTCATCATGCTGTCTTTATTCTTATATATGCTGCTTAGTAAGTAGTTTGTAGTAAGTACATGGATGGTAGAGTTAGTATTTGCAGTTTTATGAAGAGAGGTTGGCAGCTAGTTCGGCTGACATACTTTTGATGCTTTTTACAGCTCTCTTTTGAAGCAGAAATAATTTTTGGAGGTGATGGGAAGTGCCCCATATCTCGATGCCATAGTTGAGAATACTGTTGCACATAGCATAGAATGTGTTGAGTGCTGCATGTTCTCTAGATGTTTTTGCGACTCTGCGTATAGCATAGGTTGCTTTTGATAGTGTTGCTTAGTTTCTCTATATGCGTCTTCCAGTTTAACCGACCATCTATATGGAGACCAAAGAATTTTGCACTTTCAGTTACGGCATCTGTCCTTTGCATAAAGTAGTTGATCATGTCCATTTTGTCTTCTTTTAATGCTAGTCGATTTTTGTGGAACCAGGACTTGGCTTTCACTATGTTGTCGATCCTCTTGCATTATTTCTGCTAACGATATATGAAAATGGGAGCCTTCTGTTTTCTTATTCTTTAGGGGAACAAATCCGTGGAAATGTTTCAGATTCGATGGAATTCTTCGTACATTACATTTGAGTCGGTTGCTAATTAGAGTAATGCCCAATCTTCTTCTAGAAGTAGTTTGGCAAATAGTTCGTAGTTCCCATTGTACACTCTTTGTCTAATTGTGGATGAGTTACGTTTTTAATGGATATTGAGAATCTCTGTGGATAATGGTCATTGATTTGTAATTTTAGTACTCTTGCTGAACAATACTCTTCATTATTTATAAAAATGTTATCGATGCATATTTGACCATTGTTATGGTGACGCGTTGGTTCATGCATTGATTGTTGGAGACAAAAGCTCATCATAAGTTGAGTCAACTCGGAGTTGTGTTTGAATAGGGAAAGCAGATCTATGTTTAAGTCTCCTGCGAGTATATTAGTGATAGTATTGTTGTAGTTATGTACAACTTGCAGTAGGGTTGCTTCTAACGTGTGCAGACACATATCCATGTTTCCATTCGGAGAGCGGTATATACAAATTACAACAATGGCTTGGTCCGGGTAATATACGGCAGCAAATTCACAATCTATTTCAGGTGACATGTTTTTAATAGTCGTAATTTCTTTTGCAGCTAGTGAGCGATCTGTGTAGATGCTTACTCCTCCGTGTCTATGGTTTCTTCTCACAAACACGCTGTAGTAGTATACCCATCATATAGATTATATAATGTAGAGTTTGATGGTGTTAGCCAGTGTTCAGTGACACAAACTACACTTGTTTTTTCGTCGTGTGCTTAAATGTTTAGCGCGTGGTCCTTGTTTATGATTACTTGTATGTTTATGTTTAGGACCTTGAAGATCGATTGTTGCCTGAACTTGGTCAAGTCAGCAGGTTCGTAGTCGGAAGTTAAGATTTTATGTTTCTTGTAGCAACTTGTGATATTTTGTATTTAGGCATATCTTACAGACATTTCTTAATGGGAGTTTTTGGTACTGGGGCCCTGGTTCTCCCCTTGCCTGATCGTAGGATGCCTTGTTATTTGACTGCTCTTGCCCATATTTTTTTCGATGTTTGAGGAATAGTATTCGTTGAAAATTTTGGCCAAATTTCGGTGTTTTATTATTATTACTTGGGTTATATTCAGTGTTTTGAAAATTTGTTTGCCGGTTAAACTGTTCATTCCATTGTTTATTTCTTGGTGTTGGTAATACTTCTTAGACCTATGGTGTCTATTTTCGTTACTATAGGATACTCCTCTTTTACATGTACCATTTTCTCGCAATTGCTGTCCAGGTTTGCCATTCTTATCTTTTTGTGACCAAATAAAAAATATGTCTTTTTATACCTGTATTTAAGTATGCCTGCAATGCCTCTTCGCATCTCTAAGTCCTCTGCGACACGAAGTGCAATGGCATAGTCTTTATCCGAGTGAAATAAGATATTTTTATTTCTTGTACCCGTTTGTATTTTGTGGTATGTAAATTAGTTTCCCAGATGAAAGTCATCTATGACAGCTTTGCATATCCCATGATTTCCTTCATAAACTGCATTATTGTCTGTTTTTGATGTGTCATTGTTTTATGCATTGTTCTACGCCACATAGTTGCGTTTGGACCTCTTTGTTTAACAAGGTACATTCATATGTACGGTTTCAGTGTTTGTATCTCATTGTGGCTATGTATGTTTACTGTTGTTTGCGCCTCCATTGTTTTATGATGTAATAGTTGCGTTTGAGTTCCGCAGTGTTCTTGTACAATTGTAGAGTACTGCATAGCGCATCTAAGGTTTGTTTCCCACATTTTCTACTTATATTGTAGTTTGATTGTATTAGCAAATAACAACAATTATTGAACACTAAATATAATTTACTTGCTAAAAATATATATTTTTTAAATAATGTACTCAATTTTAATTTTCAATTTGATTACTTTCTAGACAGACTATGTGTATTACTATCTTATTTTTAATTTATTTCAATTTATGTTTACTGTATCTACAGCTATTATATAAAAAAGAATTATATTATCGCCTAAGTTAGAGATGTTTTCTGACACGTTTCTTAACTAACTAAGAAACTATTTATTAACAGTACAATGGTGAAATATTCTTATCACATGCACGCTATTAGCGACTATTAGACGAGCACGCCATTCAATTTTAATAAGTACATTGCTACAAAACTACTAAACTGCTTAGTGTCATTAGAAGAGACATTACACACACGTCTGACGAGATGCGTCGAAACAAGCGCTTCTCACGTGTTAGTAATATTTCTATTTGTCAAAATTTTTATAAGTTCACAAATGGGATTAATTGTTTATACAAGAGAACAAAACTAAAATCGTCTTAGGTAAAATGTACTATTTGGAATACTAAATTCCAACTATATATATTTTTCAAGCATAGTACAACTCTGATGGTAAATACTTATATTTAATTATATTATCATTCATAATCGTTATATAATAAATTATATAATTTATATTATATATATATATATATATAATGAGTCTTAATTATAATAAAGTTTCTTAATATGATTTGAAGTAATTATAAAACAGATGATTATCTTGCCCTACCTGATTATCTTTGAATAGCTGCTTGTCAACAAAATTGCTACTTTTATTTTTATCTGCTGATGGATCATTCAAATTGTTCTGAAACACTCTAAAATCATGAAAATCCGTCTCAAAAACATCTCTTTTAAATTCTTCAGCAAAGGGATCTGCTTTATCGAATGGATCGTCACCAAATAAATCTTCATAAATAGAATTATGCGACGAGGGCCCACCAGTGCTACTAACTGAAGATACAGTCTTCGATAATAAGGATTTATCAAATTGCGCGGACAACGAAGGCGACGCAGTATCTTGCTGTTGCTGATTATTACTTTCACATACTAAATCATTGAGTACTTTTTTAGGCGGATTTTTCAGATCTTGGAAAAAATGTTTTTTATCCACATAGGGTTTTATCTTGCCAGTACCTGTAATAAATTGTAATAAATAATTAATCTTCTTAGATTATTAAAAGAATTAAGTGTTTATAAATCAATCAAAAATCACAATAAAAGAATAAATCTAATTTTAGTTGTAAAAATAAATTAAGTTATAACATCAACAAAATAGAATTAATTACATTCGCAATATCAAAAAGTTTCATGCGTCCCTATTTTTAACAGTAGACAAAATAGATATAACAATTTTATCAAATGAGTTACTGTTATTAATTTAAAGTCTACGAACAGAAAGAGATAAAAACAATTAAGAAAATCATTCACAATTTTATAGAGATAGTATGTAATTTTGCATCTGTTCTACAGAGATAAAAATCAAGATGTTAGCGACTTATTCGACAAAGGTGTATTTTGAATCTGTCAATTGACAAAAATTTGCTTAAATATTTTCAATTAAACTGCTAATAATCATTCGTTATTGTGGGCGAATTAAACAAAAGAAAATCAATCAATTTTCTTACCGGAAAATTACATAAACGTCTAGCATAAGTCAGAAATTTATCTTTTGATTTCTTATTCCATGTGATAATCAAAGTGAGTTAATCCATGTATCCGACTAAGTGAGCTAAATTCTTGAAGACCATTTAATAAACTCATCAATGTCCAGTTACGATTTCTGAACAATTATTTTCAGAAATTTAGAAATTCTAATTCTTATTAATTATTTTCGTATTGATTCATTTACATCTCAAACAATAAAGGGTTATATTGCCACGTACAGGAAAAAATAAAAGGTTGAATTAAATATAACTTGATGCAAGCAGGTTAGTTAGGCTATAAATTATATTTTAATTAATTTCAGACGTGTTGATTCTTAGAATTCGAACGCGGGTTGCATTCTTAGATGTAATCGGAGCACCCGGGTTAGCCTGGCATTCTTGGCTTATCTATAAAGGGGCATGTCAGGGGCCTACATAGATTATTTAAACATACGTTGGCATAGTTAGTAGTACGCGATTCTAATTAAAAAGTTCCGACTTAAATTATATGCAGTCAGTGAAATATGACAGCGCAGTGTGATACAAGCATGTAAGATTTTCCATTTATTTATTTAATTATTATTTTGTGCAAGAGCTGATCAAAATAATTAAATGTCGTATTAAATTGTTTTCATTAACTTTAACTATAATTAACAAACTAATGGCAATTAGGTGAAATATGTTCAATCTTCATTTTTAATATTAACACAGTCGCATCGGGAAACAAGAATTCTTGTTTGTAAAACATAAACGTTGTCGTTGGGAAACGAGAATTCTCGTTTTGCGCCATCCTTATAAATTCTTAGATAACTTCTCCTACTATTCCTTACACCTCTACTATCTCCTACTACTGTGTGTGTGTACGGCCGCGTGAATTACGTCACGCATGCGCAGAAGACATTTCTTTCTTCGCACTCTAGTTTGCATCTGCTGGCCCACCCGTTGCCTTACGTACTACTACTAATATGTAAGGCGATGGCGCGGCCAGAGACGCAGACTAGAGTCCGATGAACAAAATTTCTTCTACGCATACGTGACTAATACACCAGCCATATATATGAACAGAAGTAGGAGATAGTAGAAGTAGATAGAAGGAGAATAAGTAGGAAGAACGGTACTAAAATATTCATACAAACAAAAATACTAATACTATCTATGAACAATTCCGGAAAATTACAATAAAACATATTAATTACCTGATTAAATATTTTTAAATCACTAAAATACCCCGTTTTTAATGAAAAATTTGTAAAAAAATACCCCGATGAATGTATATCTTTTATTAAATTAAAATGCTTTCTTTACTTTAACCCCTCATAAGCTTTAAATTTGCTTCAGAAAGTTCGGTCCTGCTTGTTCAGCTGAATAAAACCCCCACGTCACTATCTCTAAAAAAATGGGATGTGACAATGTAGCTGCTGCTTTATGAAATTTATGATGTTTTCGTATACGGGATCTTTCTTATATAATGACTTTTAGTGGCTCTGATTTATTTAACATTCGGCGAATGTTTATTCGTTAGACGTTTTACTTAAAATCATATTCAATAGTGATTATTTGTTCCTTTTTTTGAAAAATTGTCAATTTTCCTATAACAACGCGATATTATATATTTTAAATGCGTGTTCTTATTACAGGCTTGCGTATAGAAAATATAAATAAAATAAAATAGTTATAATGCAAAAAAATATCAAATAAATTTTTGATTGCCTCAGTACCCAATGATATTGAACAAAGAAGTAGAATAGCAAATTTATTTAAATTAAAGCAAATATTATTTGTGAGAAAAGATATAAATAAATGAGAGCAAAATATAAATAATGCTTTATATAATAATATATTACAAACTCATTCAGAAAAAGTACATTTAAAGCAAATTAATATTATAGACAAATGCATGCGATTTCATGCCACAGAATCAATATTTTACTAATACAAATAAATGATTTAAAGATTCTTTACCTAACTTCATGGGAAAGTGCTATTTTAAAATTAATTTTCTTTAAATGGTCAATATTATTAAAGACAAGTTGATATGGATCTTGAATATCATTAAGTGTGAAGTTTAAGCTTGATAATGAGTAGGACATACATCTTAAAATTTATATAAATTCAATATTTCTAATATGCTAATACATAGATTTTTTAGAAGATCGAAATTATTTTTTTGCCGCAAATGTGTAAATAATAAAAAGAAAGAAATGCTCCTTTTCTCCTAGCTACTGTTCCGATTTAAAATTTTATATAAATCATACTTCAATTAAATACTCCAAATCTTTAGGCTTGCCGATTCTCCATCATCTCTGCAACATATTTCATTATTGGTTTTTGTATTAAAAATTGGGCATCGATTTTGTAAATCGTTTGTTCAAAATCCAATAAGCAATATCCCTAATTAAAAACAGGCAACTTCTGAATCTGACGTAATACCATTTAGGTCAATTTGTATTTAATTATTTATATATAATAAACTTGTCTTTAACAATAATATCATTCGTAACGTAATTATTTATCTTAAGCCTAAAACAACAAATCAAAAATTTAATACCTAAAACCGATGTGGGGGTGCTTGAGGAAGGACAATCTACCCTCGTACCTAATGGATCCAGTTCTGTGAACACATCTCCATACTGCGCCATAATTTCCTGTTTCGCTGTCTCGTGATCTTTGGATGGGGCTGATGAGTGCTGATTGCCTGCAGTAGCGTTAGAAGAAACTGTTGTCACTGCTGTTGTATTACCAGCTGAGTCTGGTGGCATCAGAAATGTAGAACTGGTCGCCGACTGTGGTGGAGCTTCCTCAAAAAGACTGTTGCCAGCAGGAGGTGTAAACCAATCGCCGCTTGATGGTTCATCATGCGAACTGTTGTTGAATTCGGTAAAACTGTTGTAAATAGTTACAGATTTTTGAAAAACAGCAGAAACGAAAATAATAAAAAACTAAGTTTGTCATGAAGAAATCTGGCGGTTTGTATTTTATGAAAAACAAAACTTGAAAATCTGGAAGCTGAAAGAAGGGGTAATTGTTTGAATAAATTGCCAAAAGACAGACAGAAAGTGTAGAAAGAATAATTGTCTATGGAAAGATAATTCGAGAAAATGAAGTTGAAATAAGACTGAATGATATTGAGGTGGAAGAAAGATAAAAAAGAGAAAGGAATTCGAAATATAACAGGAAATATTTCAGTATAATAATGGGAAGGGAATGCCCAAAGTATATGACAGCAGATGTAAATGATTGCGCGATTTACATATGGGATCTAAAAAGGGGAACAGATATTGAATGGATGACAGTGAAAGGATATGTAGGATATGAGATGAGGAAAGGTGGGAACAGTGGATAAATTCAACTACCGGAATGAATTGGAGTGATGAAAAAAGCTGTTTCGAATTATCACCCCAACAACGTCGACCTAAAAGATATTTTATACCATGCCCCTCATGGTCGTTTAAAAAGTGTCAGTTCTTTCATAAACTTTATCCTTTCGGGTGCTTTCCTGATGTTCGCGGCATTTACTGTCATGTCCCCGAACTGTCTTTGTCTGCAGCTCGATGCTGCCCGACATTCACATAAGATGTGTTTTGCCGTTTCTGCCTTATCATTGCATAATCCACATGTAGGGTGCTTAATCTTACTAATTTCATGCATATGGTAGTTTACAGGACAATGTCCCGTCATACAACCCGTATATATGGAGAGTTCCTCTTTGTTGAGACTGAATATTTTGGTGTTTACCTCAGATGTCAGGTCTATAAAGGCATTTGAATGTTCTTGACCTGGGACATTGTTCCAGTAATTAATTCAGACTTCATATTCTCATTGTCGTAATATCCGCTTCCTGTGTTCTTTAATTAGACCACAAGACGGACCGGGTCTATTAGACTACTCTTTGTCCCTTGTCTGGCTAGCTTGTCCGCTATTTTATTGCCCTCAAAACCGGAATGTGCTGGTACCCACCATAATCTTAAATGATTATGTTTTACCAGTTCTTTCAGGTGTGTCAGGCAGCCCCACAGTAGCTTAAACTCACAGGATTTAGCCTGTAATGTCTTTAGGGCTGCTTGACTATCAGTTTGTATATTGATGTTAGCCCCTTTCATGCCTTTTTTCATGATTTCTAGAGGACAGTTATCAATGCCTACTATTTTAGCCTGTCGGATAGGTGTGTATCCAGTGAACCCAGTCTAGTACGTAGTTTGGCGGGTAACGTAAGAATGGGTTTGAGAGGAAGAATAAATGGTATAGGAACAATGGAAAAAAGTATTGACGGAAGAAGAAAGAGGGACCTCTTACTTCTTTAAGGGGATGAAATAAAGGGAAAGATTCATTATTCATTTTAACAGAGGAAGTAGTATGGATTTTGTTTATTTGTGGTTGTCTGTTATTTTTTATGCCAATAAAGGCTTTTCGTTTTGTCTGTCCTATATTATTCGTATAAAGTAAAACATAAAATAATTTGTTAATGTTGAAACTTGTTCAAATCATCAGGTGTACTTATCTTGTATAATCAGCTTTCAAGAGAATTACTTCTTCGCATAAGGTGACAAAAATCCTTTAAGATAGATTTTGTATTATTCGGCTTAATCTTACCGTAATTTTAATTCGGCAAGAATTGATTTAATGTTTGATTTAAATTGATTCTAGCTTTGTATACGCTTCAAATTAGCAAGTAATAACTCGTAACAAACGTTTGTCAAGAATTATTATTTGGGGAGAGCGGGTCCACCGTTCACTGTAAGAACCTGTCGTATAGAGAATATAAAAGCAAGTTGAAATCAATTCCAAAAATGTTTCAAATCATTGTATCTAGTAAAGAGTTGAGGGGGGCAATATATATGCTAGTCAACAAATACATACCTAAAAGATCTGAATAAAAATATACCTGAAATCTTTAGGTGTATTAACATTAGATCGCTGATGTTGCTGTGAACCAAGATTCAATGGTACTCCTAGTATTTCAACGCCGCTAGTCGGTATGGATTCCAAACTCGTTTGTTGAAATTGATGTAATGATGATGTAGCTGACGAAATACTAGTAGCTGTGTGTGGCGTTTTCGGACTAAAAACGACACCTCCACTAGAGTCCGAAGGTAAACGACTTAGTCGATCTGGTCTGGCTGAAGATGGTGGCGGCGGTAGAATTGGTTTTTGCTGCACATTAAATAAAAATTATATATCTTAAACACAATAGATTTTCTTTCTAAAATATGCTGTTTAATTATATGGAATAAATTTATTTATTTATTTACGAGATATCCTCAATATATAACAATTTTTACGTTAGCAGAAATGTCAGTTTGAGAATATGTTGTTTCAAAATATAATAATAATAATAATAATAGAATCCTTTATTGGCATAAGTATTTACAAAAACAACTACTCAATATATACTTCAATATTTACATCACAACCTTAATCAAAT
>WYDF02306875.1:0-15230 GCA_009867245.2 Adranes taylori | reverse complement strand
CAAAAAAGAATGAAATCTATTTAAACTTATAGTTATAGTGTTCTTCATTATAAAACATTGAAGGTTTTAATATAAATATTTTTTACATATTTTCAAAATATAAACCTAAAATTCATTTAAAACTGATTTATAAATAATTTCAAACTAATGCATAACTATAAGTTAAATTAAGACTATTATTATCATGAGCGTTCTGTATGGTTCAATAAGATATAAATAATAATAAATTCATGTAAAATAAATTTTTCAATGTGCAGGTTTCTCTATGGTGCCAGACGACAGTTTATCTTAAATTTTAGAAAATGTTTAAAGCTTTTCCCAGTTCCAGGCTGAAGAGGATGATAAATCCTAAACCATAAATTCACCAACCTCCTAAGTATAATATCCCAACAGGGAGTGGAGTTTAGTGGGTAAAAAATCCCACACTATTGGATGCATCGGGCATCCTTTGTCTTTTGAAGATTCTCCACTTCCTACGCAAAACAAAAATAAAAAATAAAATAAAGCTTTACTACTGATGTTCCCTGAAACAACAATGTCGTAAACTTTTTATCAAATGATCTAAAATGTTTGGGAGCACTATGATTTTTAATTATTTTAACATATTGTCCCGAATACGGAAACGAAATTTTAAATTCTGTACATATGTTGAATATTTTTTTCTTAAAAATACCTAGATTTTCTTTAATGAATTCATTTTAAAGATATCGTTCCCATTTTTTGCTAATGCTGTAATTGGCGAAATTGTTGTTAAGAGAAAAATTACGACTTTAAAATAGTTGATTTATAAAAACGTAAGAATGTTTTGTTTTACATGTGTAGTAATAAAAAAAACTAAGTATTAATAAATTAAATGTGGCAAATAAATAAGATTTCATTCTCTGTTAAAGGTACTACCAAAATTACAAAAATAAGAAACAAAGAACACAAAAATACAAATAAATTAACTAATATCTATTTAAATAACAGAATAATATACAAAAAATATAACGTGGAACACAAGGTATTTCTTTCAATTAAGTGAACCGATCCTAAATATAAATTAAATAAATTTATTAACAATTAACAAATTTTATAGCTTATTGTATTTATAAGATATGTAGTTTAGGATTAATATGATATTATTTTATTATCTAAGTATAATGAAAACAATCTTAGCTTAAAATGGAATATTGAACAAAGAAATATAGAAAGTTAAATACATATATCACAACTATTAAGGTGAATACATTAAAAACTGCTAATATTAAGGAAATATAAAACCAATCATTAAATTACTTGTATAATTAAATTACAATGATATAGTCTTATATTATTATTATTATCTTAGTATGTTATATGTATTATACATTAATAATTTCAAATAAGTTCACCATACTTTATTTGAATAATTGTTTAGATAATCGTAAAAATTTTCATAAGCTCATTGCATGACGTTATTGTTTGTTTTGTGTTATCATACTCAAGCTTACCAGACTATACTTGCTCAATAATATATAGTTCCTATTACGCACATGTATTATAAAAAGAGAACATAATTAAAACAGAAAACATTACATAATGGTCTAAAAACCGTGAAAAGAAAAGCTTTCCATTTAATGATTACTTTATAAACAATTCTAGCCAAATTGCCAGTATCAGGCCCAAATCTTCTTAACCGAAGCGAAATAATGATATCTGTAATATATGTATGTATTCTAGTCATTCAAGTAGACTCTGTACTAAAATGTAAAGATCACATTTGTGCAACATCGAAAAAACTTGCAAGTGATATTTTTGTAATTATTGCTCTGTTTTCACGTTGACTCATTCTTAATGACAACCGTTAATGACACGTTAACTCATTGTTAATATGACTCAATGTTAATGACAACCCATGCATTGTATCAGTCAATAATTATCTATATAATATTTGTATGGGATGTTTGTGCTGACACTAAACGTATATTTAAAAGAAGAAGAGTTGTTAGGATTATAATTGCATTAAATGAAGAGGCATTTAAATGACAGGCATTTAAAAACTTTTCGATTCGAACATTCAAACATTTCCTTCGCATAACCTACGGTCACGAAGTAAAGTTGGATAGTAATGTCCATGAAATAATCAGACGCTAGTCTTGTTAGCGCACTTAATAATCTACATCAGTGTGGTCCAACCCACGGCCCGCATGTGACTATCTTATTCATTTTGTTGGCACTTTTGTCTTTCTTACAGGATAAAAATATAAACTTTAACTAGAGAAAAAAATAGAAGTTTAAAGAGAAAAAATATAATTAAACATTCGGAAAAATTCGTATACCCTTCTTACTGCTTTAAGTTTAAATAATCGCTGACATTGGTAACGCTACCCAACAGATGGCAGTTTCTTACATTCTCACTTTACAATCTTCATTTCTACCATTATGGCCACGTCGGTAATAAGCTTAACTCTTCGACCGTTATAATCAGTGATGTGTATGCTTCGATTTTCACTTTCATTCGGTACTACCCAAAATGGCGAAATTAAAGAAACGGCATGTTGAAGATGAGAAACGACAATTCAGTCCAAGTGACAGGAAAGTTACTTTTTTGTTGAACATAATGGAAAACCACCGTGCGTTATGTGTTCTCAAGTCTTAAGTGTTTCGAAGGAGTATAATGTGAGTAGACACTATACAAGCTTGCGTAAATCAAAATACGACCAAAACAAGGGAAGTGCCAGGAGTTGAGTGCTTAATGATTTGAAGCTGAAACTAAGTAGAAGAATATCTTCCAGCAACAATCAAACCTGCTCGTTTGAAGACATCTTATGAGGTATGTTTAGAGCTAGCTAAAGGTAAAAAGTCTTTTAAGGATGATGAGCTCATTAAAAGATGTGCTGTGAAAATGGATCTTCATTTGGAGATAAAAAGATGGCTAAAAAAAATTGAAACAGTGTCCTTGTCTCATCAAACAGTAAGTAGAAGAATTAATGATATGGGTAGTGAAGTTTCAAGTACCCTCAAGGGCATTGTGGAAAAATGTGAATTTTACTCTTTAGCTCTAGATGAGATGACAGCTAACATAAGTAGCTGACATCAGCCAGCTCCTTATCTTTGTCAGAACAGTAAACGAAGAATTAGTACTTGTTGAAGAACTGTTGGAATTAAAATGATTAGAAACCAGCACCAAAAATATTGACATATTCAACGCACTGGATAAGGTTATTTCTAAATATGGGGGTTTTGGGAAGTGCCGTGGCATTGCAATAGATGGAAATAAAGCTATGTTTGGTCATAGAACTGGGTTAGTAGGACTGCGTAAAGAAAAAGGCATACATTGTTTGTTTTTCCACCGCATTATTCATCAGGAGGCTCTCTGTGGAAAAATTATAAGGCGCATTGAGACAAAAAAAACTGTTGTAAATACTGTAATTTTAATAAGGGGAGACCATTTGGGAGTATGGTGACATTTCATTGTACTGTGAAGTGCGCTGGCTAAGTGCTGGAAATTGCCTGCAACAGTTTTTTGGGTTGAGGAATAAAATTCTTATTCTTTTCTCAGAAATGGTAACATTGGGCATGAGTACGAAGAAAAACTGGAAGAAATCCAGTTTTTAAAAAATCTTGCTTCCCTGGCAGATTTAACTACGCAGCTAAATGCTTTAAACGTGAAACTACAAGGCAGAAAACAAAATATCTCTCAGCTTTATAGACATATTGAAATGCTTTATGGGCTTCTATGAAAATTTGTGCTTTATGAAAATTTGTGATCTTCATGCAGGCCCATTCTACCAGACTAAAACGTGTGATGTCTCTGAAAATTTCTGGAAACATATATCCACAAAATGTTATCATTGTTTGACATGACATATGTGTGTGAAAGTGCTTTTTCTGCACTCAAAGATATTAAATAAAAAACTAGAAATCACATTGAAAGTGCTTCACTGGAATCGAGTCTGAGACTTTGCCATACTGAACTTACAGTGGAGATTGATAAAGTTGTACCAGAAAAGCAGTGTCAATCATCACATTGATTTCTCGATTATAAAATAAAAGTGATACATAAAACTAATGAGTTATATGTAAATCGTTTTCTTTCTTTAATGTCTCTGGCCCTCACTCTGGCCCTCACTTCCCATACAAAGTTTGATTACCCTCGGTTAACTAAAGATTGAACAGCACTGATGTACACGTGGCCCGGGTTTTAATAAAAAAATCAATTATAATTATATTATAAATGTCTTTAAACTAAATTCGCAGTCTCTGAATATTCATTTACGCTATTTTTTACTAAAAGCTTTACAATGCACATGCAATGCGTTTACTAAAATATTTACGAGAAATTCAGTAACACTCATACATTGCCGTAAGTACAATATGCCATAAAACATCATGGCAGGCAGGAAACACAATTCACGCGACTGTGTTTGCTATTAATAAAAGGTGTAAAATATAATTTGATTAAATACCATAAAAACATTTGTTGCCCCATAACCCGAAGCAAATAGTCGATTAGGCTTATAAGTAAGTGATTATTCAAAATTTTGAACATTGGAGTTGTTGCCTCAGACGTACAGTTTTTCTTCCTCATAATTGTCCTAAATATTCATAAAGAAATTTGTGTTTGTGCAACATTCAAGAGAAATATACTTTAGCCATTTTATAACTACAATATACAGAGCGTGTCAAAATGTGATGGTCAGTAAATAAGAAGATTAATGTTAGTACATATTTCTGTTATATTAAATTTCATAACTGAATTAATTTAAATTTAGTCTTTTTTTAGTGAGGAAACCAATAACACAAAATTCTTTACATACTCATGCAAAAAAAATGAGTGTACAAAAAGTATTGAAAAGTATGAAAATTCGGAAAGACAACCTATTTATCGCATTCTAGAGACATTTGGTGCTATTGACTCAATTCACAATCGACCCAAAATAGTTTGCACAAAAAATAATACGCCACTTGTTATTAAAACATTTACTCACGAAAGCCCATCAGAAGAGCCTCCGCATAATTGAGCATTTCTCACTCCTTTGTTATTATCATTAATAGCCTAACAACGTGGAATATGCTTAGAGAGCATGGTGACTGTTGGTTTCAAGTTGGTTATGGCTTTCCCTATAGACCCCTCCATCCCGCTTGGTTAGTAGTTCGCACACCTGTCTCAAGATTGGTGTTAAGCAGTTTCCGAATAGAATCGATTCACCCGCATGAATGTTTACCCTCCGGTTTTTTATGTGTCATGAATTTTTTTTTATATTGTCGTCTTTGGTAATATGCCCGAATAAGATGAGGACCCCGTAGTATATGGTGCTGGTCATGGTTTACTTAAAGTTCATAAGTTTTTTTCTGTCCATGAAATACGGAGCATTATCCTCCAGCGTCACATTTCAAAAGCATCAATTCTTCTTCTATCAGACGAACGCAAAATTCAGGTCTAATTCAGAACAGAATACTGTGAACATCACAATACTGTAAACATGATTTTAGTGCCCACCTGATTAGGATTTTTCCATATCCTTGTCAGTGACAACATTGCCACTCCACCCAACTGGATGTACCTTCGGAGTCTCCTCGATTTTTCAAAATATACGTAGCTCCCAAATAAATGAAAGAAGACAAATAAATGAATGTTTACTCGGTTGAAGATAATGTTTTTTATTTTCGCCAGATTTATATGAAAGCCCATACTCCACAATAAATCGTAGAAATTTTTCCAAGCATACCCTTTCAGCATACATTTTTCATACTTTCCAGCAACCTTGTGCTTTTGAAGGATTACGTAAATAAGAAGTTGCCGCTTAGTAAGGTCTCCCTGAACGAAGTTGCAGAAAATTCAATTATGTTAGGTAACACTGTGTAGAAACTATGCTTACTAGTAGGTAGGGCCGGAAGGAAGATATTTGGTGCCTTGATGCATAATATAATTGGCACCCCATAAATAAATATCTTTAAATCCAAAAAGTAATATTAGAGAAATATATTAATATGTAATTTTAAGTAATGGAAATCAATTATTTATCTACTCTTTGAAATTACTTTTCATCTTGAACAATTAAAAAAGTTTGCAAAAACAAGTTTATTCAAGTATTTCTCTCGATTTAGGCCATATCAAAAGACACACTTACTTAGATAAAGTAAACAATAACTTTTTCATTTACTTATATAGTTTTACAGAGGGGTGATTGTGACCCCGAAACATGCAACATTAACGTTTGTTAATGGATTGCGTTTTCCTTCCACGTAGTCAATTAAATATGCAGTCTTTGGACTACTCGTAGTTCAATTATTTAAAGTCCAATAATATTTCATAAAAACAATGTTTAGTGGGTTCAATCGATATCTTGCATTAAAGCCATATTGTTTATTAATTTGCGTCAAGAGCTTCATGATCAGTCTCCTGCATCTACGAGATGGGAAGAATTACAGAAAGTAGCATCTTTACAACAAAATACTTCTCTGAACTTCACAATGACTAGAAAGACTTCTTATTATTAAGAAAGGTTTCTTATTATAAAAGCCCTAAATCATTTTGATAATGACGAAACCTAAAAATCAGGAACGGGAATAGAGCAGAAGAATACTTAAACCGAAATGACTTGAAACTATGTTCATGGCACAATTTTGGAGAACAGTTCTGTTCAAATTACATGAAGTAAGTAACATGGGGCAAAATGTGGAAATTGATAATTTCAAAGTTCTCCATTGACTGCTAGAGTTTTTGAAATAACTTATAAACCAATTTGATAAATCAAATTGGAATAAATTCAAGAAAAAATCTCAACGTTTCCGAAAAGTGTGGGAAAAACAACTGATTCTCAAAGAACGTCTATTTGATGAGTCACGTGATGGTGGAGGCTCTTTGAATAGGAATGATAATTTTTGCATCAAAACATGTTTCAAAGCATCAAAGCTTTGAAACAAAAAAATAATAACTAAAGCTTTGACGAAATATTTGCTACTGTATAAAAATGTTGGTCAATGCCTCCTCTTAAACTCGGAAAAGAAGCAGAAACATGCTTTTACTCTGTGTTGTGAACTTGATAACACACTGAGACTCCTTAGCACTTTATAAACTGGTAAGAAAAGGAGGAGTGTAAACAGTATATCCAAACGATGATATTTTATTTAGAATGATCTTCTGCACACCAGTAGCAAACTCCTCAGCTGAAAGGTGTTTTACAGTTTTAAAAAGTATTATGGACCATCTGAGATCTATGATGCAGTGAAATACGCCGAACTTCTTGGCGTACGCACTTCTTGGTAATGAGGCAAATAAGCTTTGTCGATTTCAGTTAAACAATTGGAATCCTTACCTCGGCTGAAGCGCGAAGGAAGAAATTTTAGAAGTATTACTGTTTTAGAAATACTCGATGACGCAGAATGAAGTTTGGCCTAAAATGTAAAAATGTGCGAATTCGGCACATGTTTAAAAAACACTTGGTTCTAGAACCCTATACTAAAGTTTCGATTTTTTCAATCCTAGGTTCTAAGAAAATTAAATTTCTACAAAAAGAAACTTTTGAAACATGACGTCAAAATAAATCAAAAACTTGTTTTTTAATACCTGTAAAAACTTCAGTATAATATATTGGTCCATATAATATTCAGAAGACTTACTGTTGTCTGAGTTCTTTTTATAGATTTAACATTTACAATACATTTAAATTCATATTCACATATTTAGTAAATAACTTAAATTATCTGTAGTAATTTATTAGTATAACCGGCGTAAGTACAAAATAGTATGAACAAATATTGTTCACTTTTTATTATAAAATATGGACAGAATGTTCAAATTATAATTCCATCATAGAAATAAGTTTTTTCTTAACAGAATGTACTAACCACTGAGCAGCCCTACAACTTTAATTATCACTAATCATCTGTTTCCGTAATCGCTATGTTTCCTCTAAATCTGATGGTGGATCAAGCGTTGTGTGTAATGATACACTAACTCCTCTATTAAGGCTGACTGCTGGATAAAAGACTCCATATAAGTCTCTGAAAGCTGTAACACCTTGCTGCTCTTCATTCACGTAGAATGTTAGTGTATGCTTGTCCAAATCGAGGAGAACGCCGACGGTACTACCTACACCTATGCCACCTTCCACGCGCTGTTCATGAGCGCCCGCATGTTGGAACCAAGAGCGCTGACGATCGATATACATTGCCCAACCTTTGTCATCTTTACCTATAATTATAGACATATAAATGTTTAAGAAATATATAATAATTATTTGCAACACATAGGTTATACAAACAATCAAATGACGTATAACTGCTTCGAGATTGCTCATTTTCTGACAACAAAGTTTGGACCAATGATTTTAAAAACAGTTCTCGAAAACATTTTAACTCAAATTATAAACAATTTCACAGGCTTGAAGCTAACTGAATCTAATTGCTTGAAATGTGTCGCGAGTGATGATACTATATTATAGACCGGACATTTTTATAGGTATTTAGTTTTGTAACCTGTCGATCAGCAGGTTTTCTTTAATAAGTTTCCAGACTACTTTATTACATGAGTGTTTAGATATTAAAAAATTAGTTTATTTGTATAAAATTAAGAAACTAAGTGGTTTGAGGATTGATTAATTTTCATATAATTATATTCAACGTCAATAATCTTGATAACTAAAAACTTTTACATAATAACAATCTATGGTTACAAAATAAAATTTTTGCATAGGCTTCCTGACATTATTTTCATACAAGAAACTATTGATAAAATTTTAAATATATTTCAATCTTCTGCCTTAACAGTGAGTAATGAGATCATGCTGAAACGACACAAAGACACTTTGCTGCTTTGTTAACAAGTGTACTATGCGTACTTTGGTATAAAATTAGGTGACCGAGGTAAGCCTTGGAGGCTTCATAAAGATGACTTCGTACATGACTTCATACATATTACATACTTTATGACTTCATATTGCGTTGCCGTAATAGTCGGAGAGGTTCAATATAAATAAAAAAATTACGAATTTTATTTCAAAATCAATATTAATTTTGCAAAGAAAGTGTGTTCACAATACATGATTTTTTTATTCTTTCTTGACTTTTGAACATTTATAAGGTATCTCCACGAAAATACATAAATATATATTTAAAAAAACAGAAAGATAACTCTTTGGTATTTCTCCATCTCCAACTTCCCGCCCCTCTTCCTTAGCAAAAGATTTCATCAGAAGAGTCAAATGCTGACAACACTAGGAATAATAGTATCAGCGCGCTTTAAACTTTACTAAAGTATAATTTGCCATGAACGCCGTGAACATCAAACAAGCTTTAAAAATTCTCTTAGACAAGATGTGTGAACACAGATTTAAAGAAGAGTGGATTTAAACTAACGATAATTCGATTCGTGTCGAGCTCTACTTTACAGGCAGTAGTATATTTCTTTATTATAATACATATTTATTAAATCATAAATGAAACAAGTATTCCAAATCTCCAAATTAACTTTATTTAAAAAGCTATCCGGATTTCGAAGTTTCACCCACCTTATTCAAGCAACATTTACTAAAATTGTTGTTTATGTTATAACAATATATGAAAATAATAAGAAAGAACAAAGATAATGTTTGTATGGCTAACTTAACTATGAAACTAAACAATATCAAAAAAGAACATTATCTGCATAAAGAAAATCAAGCGCCAGCGCCAACCAACTCATTGATCCCGTTCTACTATGTACATATCTTCCTGTATCATTGAAATTCTTTGGGAATTGTAAAATTTATTGTTTATCATTAATAAACACAAGTCATTAAGTTGAATGTAAAATTGCTTGACATGTTTCTTCAAGCCAACAATATGATTGTTATTTAGTGTAAAACAAATAGTTAGATTGTAACCACAATCTGAATGATAATTCACTAAATAAAATAAGTTTGGAGATCTAAAAATAAAAGGTACATGAGCCTAATGTTAACCTAAAATGTACAACATAAATCTACATAAATCTAGATCATCTACAATAAAAATTTAAATACCTGAATTTCATTTATCATTTTAGAATTAATTGTGCCTCAATGGACGAAATTACGAATTTTAAAGTTTTAAATTTTACACCTCGTTGTTTAAATTTTACACCTAATACAACATCCATGTTAGCAATTATTATATAGAAGAAAGAGATTTTGACAATCAAAAAACAAATTTACATTACTTTAGGATGTCCTGTTTCAATACTATTAGGAATAATGTAAATAATTTAAATTTTAATAAAATAACAATACAGATTTTTATTTGTTTTATATATTATGATAATATTGACATTACAATTTAGAGCGGTTTAATAATTAAAAAATATTTAACCACATCCATGAACTCAAATGAGGTATGTTTATTCATTAAAGATTTATTTGATAGAAGTCTATCCTGAATGTAAATCTGTTATAGAAATTTATTAGTTCCTGGATTTAAACATACGATATATTCAAAATTTTCGAATTCTCGGTGATTGAAAAACAATGTCTATTCTCTAAAATATGTTCTGCTAAATGAGACATCTCTGGTCTATCTAACCTTATAGTCTTTGAGTTCTCTACAACGAACTCCATTGGAGCGTGACGTCATCCCAATATAACTAGAGTCGTAAGAACTACAATCCAATTCGTAAACCCCACATAAACATTTAGTGGTATACCAACGTTAAAAGCAATATTAATATTAATTTTTTTTATATAATGAAGACAATTTAGAACTAACAGCATTTAAATATGTTAAATTATAATATCTATTTTATCTACTAGACTATTTGCTAATTTGTAATGTTTCTTCAAAAATATTTTCTCTACTAACTTTATAGGGTAACCATTGTTTAATCTTAATGTTCTAATGAAATTAATTTCATATAAAGAATCGTTGAAGGTCTATGGATAAAAGAATAAAATGCTGCTGTTTTATGTGACCAAGGAGCATTCGAGGCAAAAGAAATCAGCGTCTTAGTATAGGAGTTTTGACGAAAGATTTTGAATTGTAACTCGTTGTCATTATAATTAATAAATAAATCTAAGAAAGCGATGCAGTTATTAATCGAAAATTCATGAGTAAATTGAACTTCTGGATGATAACCGTTAAACTGGCCTTTCACAAATAACAAATCATTTTCATCTCTATCAATAATAATAAGAATGTCATCAGCATAACGTCTATAGAATAGGACTTTATTGATAATTTCTGAATTGGAAGAAAATATCCTATCCTCCAGTTGTGACATAAACACCTCCGCCAAGAATGGAGTTAAACACGAACCCACGGCTAAACCAGAATTCTGTTTGTATATGAGACCATTAAATTTAAAGTAATTTTGATCCAAAGTAAATCTCAACAATGTTATAATGAAATTGTATTCGTCATCAGATAATGAATTCGAAAGTAATTTTTCTGTGATAATATTAAGAACATCATTACTCGGAACCGACGGAAATTAATTAACCACATCTAATGAGGCAACTAAGTACTCTTCCCTAAAGAAAAAAGACTCAACTGTGATATCAATTCTATAGAATTTTTAACGGTGTATTTGCTGTCAAGCCAAAGTAACTCTTTCAAGTTAGTATTAAACCATTTTGTAAGTCATACTCCCACAAAAACTAACAATTGGTCTAAAGAGTAGTGAGATGATATCTGTCTTAATTGAATCAAAATTTTTTATTTTATTTACTTAGGGTAGTGTATACAGCAAGGCTATATTGTAGTGGACATGAACTTTTAAATACGGATGTTTAAATTTTGAAGGAATATTTTTCAAAATGTATTAAAGAATTTTACTATTTTTAACTGTAGGATCAGAATTTAGTATAGTAAAATTATTTGTTTTCCTTTTGACCAATTTTTATATTTCTCTAAATTTTGACCTGACATCACCTTTGTGGCTAATGATAATTTTGTAAATATGGAACAACTCGCTACAAAATTCATAGTTATCCATTAATTGTTTATTCCTGTCAATATTATTAAGGATTTGAGCTATAAGTAAGAAACTATTTTTCTTATCAACAGGAAAAGAGAAGTTAGTTTTTAAAAAAGAATTGAAAAAATCTACTACTTAATTTAATATCAATTAATGGTTTCGTATTTTTTACGAAACCATTAGGTATTTTCGTATTAGGTAAAGAGGCTGAATTTGTAAAATTTGATTTTTAACTTGCCCTTGGCTAAAATTAATCCTAAAATTGTTATCTCAACAGTTGTCTCCCAACAGTGAAAACCCCATAAGAAGAGCTGACAAAAAAGATTCCCCATCCTCCGAGAAATTCATGTAAAAAGAATGATTATTAAAAGTATTATCGACTGCTGTCAAGTATTGAGTTGAAATAAATTTAGAATTATTCACAGAAATATTATCTCCTGATGTATCTAAATTCTTTTTATATGGTATAGAATTTGAATGGAGTGCTAAACAATCATTGCCAGAATCCCGACTCAGCTTTCTCCATTGAGTTAAATCTTGAAGAACAAATCTTCGGGACAAAATTGGCAATCAACTCTTGTGAGATACTATAGCATTTAGTACTTGGTGAATCAAAGTATTTTAGAGAATAGACATTGTTTTTAGAGAATAGACACCGAGAATTCGAAAATTTTGGATATATGTTTAAATCCAGAAACTAATAAATTTCTAGAACAGATTTACATTCAAGATAAACTTCTATCATATAAATCTTTAAAGAATAAACATACCTGATTTAACTTCATGGGTTTTGCTAAATATTTTTTAAATATTAAACCGCGCTAAATTGTAATGTCAATATTATCATAATTTATAAAACAAATAATAATCTGTATTGTTATTTTATTAAATTTATATTATTTACAGTAATACTGCCTGTAGTTCGTGGATTTGGCCGTGGGAGCGCTGTCTTCTCATTGATCTTTGTACTTTTGTTGATTGAAACAAGCCACCTAAACTAATGTAAATTTGTTTTTTGATTGTAAAAGTCTCTTTCTTCTATATAATAATTGCTAACATGGATGTTGTATGGTTGCAGGTTTCCCTTGGCTGTAAAGCAAATGTGTATAGCGTAATTCTCCTGCAAGCTATCAGCTTACCAACACCCTATAATTCACCAACTCATCACCAGTTCCAGGCTGAAGAGGATGATAAATCCTAAATCCTCATACAATAAATTCACCAACCTCCTAAGTATAATATCCCAACAGGGAGTGGAGTTTAGTGGGTAAAAATCCCACACTATTGGATGCATCAGGCATCCTTTGCCTTTTGAAGATTCTCCACTTCCAACGCAAAACAAAAAAAAAGATGTATTTAATAATTCCTCTTTTCAATTTGAAATGAAACGAGGTGTAAAATTTAACAATTTAAATTAGTCACCTCTATTAAGGCACAATTAATTCTAAAATGATAAATCAAATTCCAAATTCAGGTATTTAAATTTTTATTGTAGATTATCTAGATTTATGTAGATTTATATTGGACATTTTAGGACATTTTAATGTTTTATATTGGAACATTAAGCTCATGTACCTTTAATTTTTAGATCTCCAAACTTATTTTATTTAATAAATTATCGTTCAGATTATAGTTACAATCCAACTTTATTTGTTTTACACTAAATAACAATCATATTGTTGGCTTGAAGAAACATGTCAAGCAATTTTACATTCAACTTAATGACTTTTCTTTATTAATGATAAACAATAAATTTTACAATTCCCAAAGAATTTCAGTGATTCCGAAAGATATGGACATAGTAGAACGAGATCAATGAGTTGGTTGGCGCTGGCGGCTTGATTTTCCTTATTGCGGGTAATATTCGTTTACTTTCAAAATTGAAGTTAGCCAGACAAACATTATCATTGTTCTTTCTTATTAGCTTCATACATTGTTATAACATAAACAACAATTTTAGTAAATGTTGCTTGAATAATGAGGGTGAAACCTCGAAATCCGGATAGCTTTTTAAATAAAGTTAAATTGGAGATTTGGAATACTTGTTTCATTTATGAAAATTAGATCCCAAGATACTAGTACACTTTGATCATGTTTATTAAATGTTATTTATTTAAGGAAATAATTTCAAACCTAGCATTTTATCTCTGCTGACATCTATTCTAGCAATTCCAAATGCTGGATCCGTATCTGTATCATATTTCTCAATCACGAACTCCCAGTAATGGATACCTCGACTAAAACCAACACTACCCAACGCAACGCAATGCTCCCAACCTTCGCCGGTGACTGTTACGCTATCTTCCGAGTACAATAATCCGGGTCCTGATAAAACAGGATCGAAAGCGAACCAAGCAACTGAAAAATAAAACATCAATAATTAATACATATATTGATTATCAACAAATTGTCTTCGTTTCACTCTTAGTTTAATCTAATTGTTTGCTAAATTTTTTATGTAACTCAAAAAATGATTGCATATACTTTAATGGCAAATATACCAGGAACAGGAATTTTAAATCAAAGCTACAACGGCTGTAAGCTATACCATTATTCGTACAATTTCGATCACTTCGTTAATATTCACAATTATGATTAAGTAAAGACTAACTAGCTGAGCCTTTGCATTTGTTACCATGTAATATTTTAAGATCTAACGTGTAATATCACGCTCAACCAATACTGCGTGAACAGAAGTATAGCAAGGGTTGGTGGTACCCAGTGCGGAGATTAAAGTTTGTAACATAGCTGTTCAGGAATAAAGAAATAATATCTATGAAAACCCTGTTTTACATAATCACAGCTTCCGAAGTGCCGATTGCACCTCAAAACTGATCAAAAAGTTTTATAGCCAAACGTTTTGTTGTGCTCGAACAAAATGTGAAGCAATTATTATCAAAGTTTTCAAAAACTTTTTCCAATAATAATTTGGAAGATGATCTGTCAAAAACCTCATATGTTACCTTGCTTCCCGATGCATCAAATCATAACGAAATCAAATTATACCCAATTCTGATAAGATATTTTGATATCGAAGAGGCGGTTAAAGTTCAATTATTAAATATATATTCAATTACAAGTGAAACGGCCGTGTATTTGTCCGAACATATTTTTCAATGTGTTAATGATAAAAAAATCTAATAAAAGCTTATTTTATTTCAGCAACTATAATTATTGCTATTCCTACAGGAATTAAAATTTTTATTGGCTATTTCTGCAGACAACACAAACTTAAATTTTGTTGGATAAATAATGTAATGGTTCACAAACAATTAATTCAAAAATTACAGCGAAACATTATTGGAGTCGGCTGCAACGCACACATTTTATCTAACGC
>WYDF02306864.1:0-15231 GCA_009867245.2 Adranes taylori | reverse complement strand
GAAATTTTTATAGTTCAAAATATAAAAAAAAAATATATATTTTTATAAATTTTATATTGTAAATGTATATTGCAAAATTTCTGAATTATAAGAAAAGTACTTTTTAAAATACCTTAGAAAAATACCTTTTTTATAAGAAAAATATATTTATAACAAACTATTTTACTATTTAAATTTTATAGTAAAATACATTTTTAATATTATAAAAATACATTTTATAATATTTTTGAATTAGGAAATGAAGGTTATGAAATATGGCTGTGGCTCTTTTAATTTCCTGTTTTTTCGACTAATGCTCCGAAACTGCTTTGCGTTGAGCATGTCTGATTTAGGGGTACTGTACTGCACTTGGGTACATCTTTTGTGAATAGGAAGCAATGCAATTATTTAGCGGTTTCTAATTATTTTCATGTCATATTATCAGCTCAAAAGAGTGAGATCGAAGTTGGTTATGGACCACTTAAATTTTCAGGTTTGCGTGGAGTAATGGCTCCTCCCCATTTATTGTGGGAGTCTAATCCAACTTACTATAACACGTGATAAACTCTTAATCATAGAAGTTATAGTATAACCTTCCCTTGTCCGTCTACCCACTATGTTCGACGATGGGCTCTTGAAGTATCATATCTGCCGATGGCCTACAACTATAGTCACTATATTCAAAATTGTTTCTATATTTCTATGTATTGTATATTATTCATTTGAATGTATAAATGTTTCAATCGTTCTAAAATCTGGTAACCTCATCAATATCAATCACATGTAAACTTTGCAGATAGGATTAAATATCAAGCATCTTGTACGTAAGTGGCTCAAACATACGAATCGTAATTGAATTAAATAATACATCAAGCATGTCCGTTATTAAGGTCTGACCGTTTTTCAGTGGCGACTAGAAATGTTTAGATAAGACATAAGACAAATACGGGACTCTCTAATATAAGAACCCTTTATATTAATCAGCACGTGCAGGCGATAATCATAAATTAGTCGATAAGAATACAACGCTTCATTGTTACGATGGGAATAGTGAATCCTCCTGAAACACATAACACATACGGGCACAAAGAGGTTATAAAAGAAGATCCCGGCCAAGCATAGCTGCCAGTCTCTATTCAAATCTTCAAGTCTTAATGTTTTTATTATTGTATTTGAAATTATATAATTAGAAATTTAAAAGTAATTTTGTAAAGCGTGAATAAAATTTTTTAGAAAGACATTGTGAGTATCGAGTCACTTATTTAGACACAATCCAAATATATTATACCAATATCGATACATTCATACCAGGTGAAAACAAATTAGCAACTAGGAAATTTTGTGAAAAATAAATTAAAATGTCATTTCATAATATGTTTTTATTAATAAAATTAGAGCTCCTTATATGCCGTACATAATAATGAGTTAATAAATCTTTAACATTTTTGAGGGAAATGAGAGTATGATAATAGAAAAAATCAGGACACTATTGGTAAAAATATAAAAAGGTCCTCTGTATTCCTCTGCAGTATGGAAGGCAGGGTGAAAGTAGGGTACTGGTGTAATATTAAAGAAAGAATAAGATTTACGACAAAATTGCGAGAGTAAATGGAATTGAGGAAGTTGTAAGGGCAGTGGTAATAAATGTGACTATTGGGAGAAACAAAAAGGGAGATAGAGAACAATGTACAAACAAGATAGATAATAGAGTATGGGAAACAAGGACAAAACGAGAAATGCATTTAATCTGGCTAAAAATAGGGAAAAGTCACTGGAGGAATATAAGGTTGCTAAAAAGGAATGAAAGAATGAACAGAGAAAGTAAGACAACGCACGAAGAAAAATAAAGGGAGGGAGAAAATAACTAATGAAGGAGAAATATGGAAATATTTAAAGACGAGGGGAGTAACTGTAGCAAAATCTCTTCGTGTCTTCGGAAAAATCTCTCAAATCTCTTCAAAATCTCAGGATTTCTTTCTCCTAAGGTGACGTTGGTTGAATGGGAAAGAAAGTGTATGATCAAGTTGGGAGAATGGAATGGGATAAATGGAAATGGGAAATGGAAAAAAATGGGGAAATTGCAGAAGGAAATGTAGATGTAGATATCAGCGCGGAGGAAGTAAAAAAAGAAGTAAATTATATCAAAATACAGAAGTGCAGTGGGCCCTCATGGACCCTCATGGAGTGCCGGTAGAGGTGTGGAAGTGTCTGGAAGATAAAGGCGCAACTGCGGAGAAAAAGGGTTAAAATGTTGTATGGTCTAGAAGAGTGAATGTGTCAGATGAGTGGAACTAAAGGTAAGTACTGCCAGTATATAAAAGAGGAGACTTGAATGGTGCTGAATACAATAGGGGAGTGACTGTACTTAATGGGATTTATAGAATGTATGTTAGAATAGTAAACAGGAAATTAGAGAACGAGTATGACAAGGGTCTGCTCTAAGTGCAATTCTTTTTAATGTATACCTGTCTAACTTAGAAGAAATGTGAAAGGGCAATTTGGAGGAATAGCGATAAATAAAAAAAATGGACACTGTAATACGCTGACGATATTGTGTGCATGGTGAATAATAGAGAAGAGATGAGTTCGATGATAGAGCGAGTGAACAGATATACGAGAAAAGAGGGTTTGAAGGGAATGTAAAGAAAATGAAAATATTAGAATGTAAAAAGGTGGAAGAGAAAGCAGAATAGATGTGTTTTGAATGCATGGCGGGAGAATAGAGTGTGTGAAAGCTTACAAGTATTTGGGAACTACACGAATCAAGCAAAAAGTACACGCGGATGATGACAGAAAAAGCTAAAGCGGCGATAGAGCTTATGAGATGCGTATGGGAACAGAGATTTGGTCAGTAAAAAGTCAGTAAATTATGGAGGTTAAGAATTATGGTGCTGTGTGTAAAGAGTATGGGCAGTGAGTGAGAGAACTAATATAGAGAGGATGCAAATAGAATATATGAAAAGGATAAATGGAGTAGAGAAATTGACACCGGTTGAAATTATTCTGCAGAGGTATAACTGTGTTGCAAGTGGGCTTGAGAAGATGGTGAGATATGAAAGGAAAGTGATGATGGATGGCAATGATATTAAGGTTAAATGAATGGGTACACTTAGTTTCAGTAAAGGAGATGGATTGAAGCGGGAAGTACATGTTTGTGGAACAGGGAGAGGGGAAATGTTTATGAAAGGGTTGGATGTCTATGGATGAAAGGTATCGTAAAATGAGGGAAATTATAATATAAGTGGAATTATAGAGCAGATGAGGGATACTAAAAAGCAATAACGGGATGTCAGATTAAGGGAAACAAGATACAACCGTAGGGTAGTATAGTATAAGGTAGTAATGTTGAGGGTAGATAATTGTTGAGAGTAGTATAATAGAGTACTAGAGTATTTGCTAAAGGATGGAAATATGAAAGAAAAAAGAATGGTTGCTAGATTTAGGCGTGGGAGCCAGGAAAGGGGAAACTGGTATTGGATGAGGGAGGATGAAAAGAAAATGTATGATATGTAGAAAGAAAGAGGAAAGATGGGAGCACTGGGTAAACGAATGTGTGAGTTTGAAATGGAATGAGGAGTAAAGAAGTTTGGCCAAAAATTGGAAGAGTTGAATGGGACCGCACAAGAGAGGATTAAGAATAATGAGAAAGATAATAATGGAAATGAGGAAAGGATAATTCGAGATAAAATCGGGTGATGGGTGCTATATATTATATATACTATAGATTTTTTTTAAAATTGTATTGTATTTCATAGAATTATTCTATTGTATTGAATTGACTTTGAAAATAAAGATTTACTACTGCTGTAAAGAAGTCCTCTGCAATCACTATTTCATCTTAGAGTCTGAATGAAAATATGATCTATTACAATTTATCACAATTTTTTTATGGCGTAAACCCTGGGACACTTTGAAATATCATTCTACTGAATATCTCATATGAAATATTGTACGATGAAAGAATAAGTGCAAAAAATTATAAATCAAGAAGTTCCAAGTGAGAGTCAACAAACACTAGAAATATTACATACAGTAAAAAGAAACTGGAATATTTTAAGGGATTCCAAAATATGTGCAGTTGAAGCTATTGCTAGCTGCTAAAAATTCCAATAGTAATTACTAATGTACGCCATGGATAAAACACTTAAAGGTAAAAAATCAACGTCGTGGGTTATATTATCTTTTCTAAAATTTATGATAGGACTAAGGGAAATAATTTGGAAAAATTATTAAAAAAAAATGTTTGTTAAGGAGTCCATAGCATTTTTGTAAGTAACGGAAGAACCCTCGTATGAAATGCAATACCATACGATTTCATGTTACAATGACATTGTAACAACATATCTGATAAAAGTGTTCACATATATGTATGCGCACATTTTGCAAGTTCTTGGAAGCCATTATTTAGAATTATCTTCTATGCACGATGCTTCAAAGATTTTAGATTTGCAGGTGAATAGTCGTATGCAAATGCTTATTTACTTATATAGAGTAACATCATTCTACTTATCAACATAGTAATAACATATATCAAAAAATAATGGAAAATATAAATACGACATCCACCTCTATAGACCGATATCAATATCCCTTTTCCAATACGTCTTATGTCTAGAAGAAAAGTTTACAAAAATCGCAAAATAGATACATTTATTTATTATTGATGATTGAATATGATTAATCAAACACTAAGTAATGTTGATTGCGTACATTCGCGTGTAACAAAGAGTTCTACATTTTCGGTCACTGCATTTTGGGCATTTTGGCCCAAATAAGAGACACTTGTTGAAATCGTTCTTTGTGTACCTTCCACAAATCGCTATCCTAGTTTATAGGCAATCATCAAAACAATCTTTTGACTTGTGGACTAATAAGCATATCTGGCATGATGATGTATTCTAGTCCTGAACCTAATATGAGATCACCTAATATGAGCTAGGGTTCCATATTAGAAAACGTTTTTGTCCAATTCGGACAGACAAGTTCCATGTAGCAACATGTCAAAATAATAAACTAACTTTTAACAAAATTGAAAAAAAAAACTGTAGGGAAAAAGGGGAGCATTCAGCCGTGGCAGTTATTTTAAAACTTTGAATTTCCCGGTAAAATTTGTGACTTTAGGGTCTCCAATTATTATTCCTCAATCTGAGTAGGAGTAAACACGTACTTTGCATTTTCTGAACTTCTAAGGTAAAAAAATGTTAAAGGTATGACATGCTGTGTTACATTTTTTTAAAGAAATTATGTTTGAAATAGTGGTTTCGAAATTTAGTTTTTTGTGCATAGAATCTTCAAGTACTGTGGTAGTTATAAATATTTACTATTCTCACTTAAAAATATATATATTTTTCGAGAAGAATTTGCAATTTTTTCGTAGACTTGCACATATTCGTACGGCTGTTGTACATTCGATCGTGGCCATATGCTCCCCATATGTGTTGTAAAATGGCACTAAATTTGATTTCTTTTCTACATAAATGCCGCGAAAATTAATGTAAAAAACCAATAGAAAAGCATGAAACAAGCAATTCTGGGCTACTTTAGTGGAACATATTCTGCAAGAGAGTCCGCCACAGTCAATGGAATAGAACGCTCAATGTTACAATGACGAGCAAAACCGATTTTACAAAAGAAAAACCAAGGAAGAGTATTTTTGGCAAACTTTACAAAATTTGGATAACTTGGGCAATGTGAGTGAAGAAGATTCACTTAAATGTTCAAACAATTGCACCAATAGGCAACTATTTACAAGGAACCAAGCATCTGAGTTAGAAGCTTTAATTATGCATGTCCATATCCAAAAATTAGCATACAAATATGCTTCTGCTTTACCTAATTACTATATTTCCCCAGAGTGGCACGAGGAAAAGCAGCAAAAGACGGATGGCGACGAGGGTTTATGGCACCTCACTGAGCGGTTCCTCTAAGGAAACCGGAAAGCATCCGTTAAACAGAGCCACATTTAGTGTACCAACTAACAGAAACATGAACGCCTAGAGTTTGGCACTTCCTTTAGTGGATCACCCGCTTTAGAATGTTTTATTTAACTCTTTGTGTGCGTAACTCTTCGGGTGCGTAACATAATGAGGAGCGCGCGGACTGAGAATCCCACTTGATTAAAATAAGAAAAACTTGTTCTAATAAGTTTTTATTGAGAAACCAAATAGTAACAAGACTTATCTAGATAATTTTATGTTCATGAAGTGCATTCCTTGCAAATGAATGTGGCATGTTCCAAACACATCAACTTGTGATATTGTTTGCAATAATATCTTTACGATCGGTTTTTCTTCCTCTCGCAATATACGCATCGACGTCTTTGCGAAAAAGTAGTATCAATTTTGTTGTTCGCTTGTTCCTGAATTCCAGAGATTTCCTGAATCCGTTTTGTCACAGATGTGGGCAAAGCAATAACTTCAGAATTACGATGTAAGTGTTCCTGTGTTAAGGAATATCCCAGCTCTTGTTGGAATTTGCGGGAAAATATTCGACTTTTCCGTGTTATTTGCGTTATAAATAATATATTAATTAATTCCAGCGCCGTTAAGGCAAGCGTAAAAAATAACCATAGGCCATCTTCTTGTTGATCTTGCACAATTATAAGTAGCACAAATTTGTCAACCATATCAACGCCTCCTTTTGTTTTGTTGTACATTGTCAGAATATCAGGCTTATGTGCACCTCCTGTCGATACGTCAATACTGTCATTTTTATGCATACTTGATCCTAATAGTATGACCGTATTCTTTTTAGGACAGTATGACACCAGAGTAAATTCTATTTGAAGGCAAATACACTTGATTTTACTGGGTTACGAGCTTGTGTCATTTCATGGGGCAATTCCCTTTTATTGTTCCTAAGAGTTCCCACAACAGTCAATCAAAAATTCTCTAGCATGCTATCAATCAACGGAAAGCTCATGAACCAATTATCCAAATTCACGTTCCTGCCGGAATTCTTGATAGGTTCAACTAACCGATGTACAACGGAGCCTGGGGAATTATTCACAAAAAACCGTCCCTCAGGCTGACGTGCAGGATACACTTCAAGATTGGCAGTATAGTATAACATAGCGTCACATAGAGCAAATATTTTTATGCCATCTCAATGCTTCTAGTTTCTCGTCAATTGTAACATATTCTGAAAGACTGAATCCATTTCTGCAATTTGTGACAAATATGTCAAACAGTTCCCTCACTGCTGTCCGTTTATTTCTCTCATCCTTATATCGCATGTAATTTTATCAGCAAAGCTCATATAGCGCAATAACAATTGGAATCGTTTTATTGACATAGTGAATCGAAATATTGCAATTCCTCTATCATCGCTTGCCTGCAAATCATTTAGGTTCAAGTGATTGCCTCTATGCGTTACAGAAGTATACAAAAGACCGATGAGTGCACGTATTTCAGATGTAGAAGTGAGCCTAACATCCCGTATACGTTGGAAATTACTAGAGATGTTTTGAATAAACTTGTTTGTATTTTCCACAAGGAGAGTTATAATTTCATCACTCACGAAGTAATTCTAATGTCTAAGGCTGATTTTAATTTTTCGTGACATTCTTAGGACCTGGTAATTCTTTCAAAATGTTGTATGTTGCATGTCTGATACGTTGTTTGTTGGAGATCTTGTTTGCCATCTTTGCCTCTATAAACAATTTATTCACATCGAGGCTGATCATTATTTTCACTATATTCAACACTTCGTTCTGTTCTTGTTCCGATTCGCTATCACTTTTCTCCTCTACGTGGCCCAGTTCATCCTCACTCTCCTCATCGTTATCCTCTTCAGTTTCCCTTTGTGCGTCCGTCTCCATTAGACATTCTTCTAGCAACTTTTCTAATCTCTCATGCGCTCTCTCGTAATCTCCCATGATTCTATGAAACATACAATATTACATTAGAATATTATTTACAGTAAATTACAAAAAGTTACTAGCAATATCCCAAATTAGACATATTGTGTTACAATGCATAATCAGATTGTGAGGTGTTTGTATCTTATGGGAAATAAGAAACTAAGGAGCCATTCTGTAAAAGAAGTAATACTGTGATCTTATCATTGTAACTGAAAACAAAGTTAAGGAAGTATGAACTATTAGGAGGTAAGCTTTGCGTTTATGAACCCAAATAAACCCAAATAATAGACAAATAATAACGTTACAAACCCAAATAATAACTTTACAAACCCAAATAAGTTCAATTAAGGTTATTATTATATTATATGTTGTTATTATTTTATGTGTACGTACTTATTACTTACTGAAAATTGGAAATTTTCGAGAAAAAGAATTTATAACACACAGCCAGGCGCGTGAGTTCTCTCAGTCCGCAACCGAGTCCGAGAAAACGTGAGGAACAACTGAAGCGAAACTCAGCATAGTGACGCATAGGGCCAAAAAACGTAGCTAGACGTGCATTCATCGGCTCTTGCCGCAAAATATACACAAATACGAATCTGTGCGGACTCACAATCTGCACGCGCCGAATGAAAGGTTAAAGGAAACAAATAGAGCGACATAACCAATTTTGTATAAAAGTGTTCGATAGTATAATCTAAACTCTTCATTATAGTCAAAAGCGAAAGCATATCGAGATTTAACCGCAGAAGTGACGACATCTTCGACCACGACATATTTTTCAAAGTTGTGAAAACACACTAGAAAAGTTTAACGATTGGAAATTTATGTAATAGATAAATAATAAAACGTATTTAATAAATTATTTTTTATAAAAGAAATCATGCTTATGATGTTAATAAAACTAATTACTTCAATTGCAATAAATCACATAATTTTATAACTAAAGGTAACAAAATGATAAACTGCTGATTTCCACGTAAATTATTGGCAATTTAAAACAATCAGATTCTTTTCACATCGTTTGCACGCAAAATTTATAGCACTTAATTTGTTGATTGCTAGTAAGTTAAATATCAATGCGTCAATTATTATCTAACCCATCACTCTTGCTATTGATACCAATAACGTGTCCTACAGAAATGAATAGCAGTTCTATATCTCATGCAAAGCAAATGATTTCTTTCCAGTTTTTTTTTTCCAAATGACCATTAGATGGAGGTTATAGATGGCATTTATTATTGTTAAAACAGTGGTAGCTGAAAAATCGACATCACGAGTGTTTAAGAGTGAGCGTTCAAAAACCGAAAAGTAGAAATTTTACGAAAATTAGAAATTTTACCGTTGGATCATTTTTTACGATTTTAGTAAAGGTCTATCTTGACAAGAGTGCCTCGAATTCGTGCGTTACTTTATTTCGGTAATAGCGCTCCGTTAATAAAGTGATTTACATAATTTAATTGGAATTTGTTTAGTAGTTTACTTAAATTCACAACCTTTCGTTGTTATCGACCTTCTGTCAGTGTTGTCAAAAATACGTTGTTATTCAAAATTGCGCCCACACAATGCGTAACATAATTCAAGAGGACCGGTTTGTCACAGTCATTCTTTGGCGTATCGAAGACTGACATTGTTGGGATAAATAAACTCTAATTAAAACCTATCCAGTTCAACCGGAACCTTGGATCAAAAGTTTCCTTAGGACGTAGTCAGAATTGAGAAATTATTATTTGGGGATTTTTGAATATACATACACTAATACAATTTATAACTAAACGATAATTATTGGTGCCCTTGCTTGACTAAAGCTAAGAAATATATAAATACACTTCAAATTAAGCGCATCAAGATTTTAAAATAATCTATTCACAATAAAATAATTTATTGCACATATTACTATCTATAATTTAAAGAGGGTTGTGAATTTAAGTAAACCACAAAACAAATCCCGATTGAAGCTTGCTTTAATTACAGAATTCTTTAACTGGCAACATAGTAAAATGTAGTACGATTTTGATTTGTTAAATTTTCATAAATGTTAATACGCCATTGATATATTTTATTATTAATATACAAATAAATATCAAAGCTAGTGATCACCATCTACACAAAAGTTAATTATTTGTTGGCTTGTTTTGAAATAAAAATTTAGTTACATTAAAATCCAATTATCTACTAATAATAAAATTTAAACAAACCCTTAACGAAGGTCTTTCAGTATCTTTAACATAAATATGTAATAAAATAAATATGTACTCACATTTGTACTTCAGACATAATTCTTATGTGACACAAAAATTAATGAGCGAAAAATGAGAGAAATATATATACTTTTAATCAAACTTATCATACAAACTGCTAAAATTCTGAATGCTTCTAATATGATTAAAATTTACTAAAATTCCATGCGATCCTCCCTATAATTTTCGCTTTTATATTATGGCTTGATCCTGATGCCCTCTCCCAAGCAAAACTTCAAGGAACAAGTTTTTCGTGCCTCGCTCCTGTTTATTTAAAAGTCTTACTTAAATGATTTTTTAAATATCTCCCTGTAACATACACAAGTATAAAATTATTTTGCGTAAAAAGTACATCATGTCCCCCTCTGCTACTACTTTTGTTTTCATCGCGATAAGTTTTCTTCGCAGCGGCCGGCTACAAGATGCAAGCAGAGCTATTTCGCGTGTCTCTAATAACTCACAATTGCTCTTAACTTATCGATACAAGATATTTAAAGATCTTTACCTTTAAATCCCAAGAAGTAACCACATACCATGTATGATATCTTTTTAGCGTTACAATATTTAGGTGAAGGAATTTTCTTTGGACCACAAATAATAAAATTACTGAAACTACTAATTACTTGAAATACGTAGGCTTCCTTTAAAGTAGTAAGTAGAAAATTGTCATCTTTAAGTACAAAATTTTTGTTCGTCAATATCAAGATGATACGAGTTACTTCACAAGAACCCAAGTAACTTTGAAGTCCTTAATACAACCTGATTAATATTGCTTCTAAACTAGACCTGAAAGTCAAATAAGACACCTAGATTTTCAATAGTGGGGTTCTTGTTTTTTCACAGGGGAAAAGCATATACTAAAACATCTAGTTTATTAACTACAGTCTACCCAACAAATAATTGTAATTGCAAAAATTTAGACACCATCAGCGAACTTAAGGTACTTAGCAAATAAAAGTGATAAATCATTAATTAAAATAATAAATAGCAGAAATAAGATGTGACCAGAGCAATTTGGGGCACCCCAGATGTAAGCCGGATGCATCGTGATATAATTGTAAAGCAAGATCTTATTTGTTGCCAGTATACTGCTTTTCTTATTCTGATCCGTTGAAGATAAAATAATATAAAAATATACTCACCGGATGAGTTTTCAGGGTTCGGTTAGAAATTCGGATGTTCTTAATATAATAAAGTATTTAAATTCTTATATGATAAACACATAAAGGCAATAAAGAAGTTTAAATAGTTTGGTTTAAAGTTCTCTAATATTTATGACTTCATATATATATATATGCTTCTATTTGCGGTTTTAATTTACTGACAATGTGTTGTGAAGCTAATTATAAAGCAAAATTTGTTAGGAAGTTCCATACCATTAACATAATAGCAAGTAAAAATTGCGAACTAAAGGTAATTTGATTTATGTTATTAATTTGTTCTTCTGATTGGAAGGCGGGTTTTTATCAACTTCTCCAGGACGCCCGTAGAATGTAATGTTGAATGGTTAAACGAAGATATTGTTGGTTTATCCAGCCAGTTAACATGATCACGATAGGGAAATGTTGTGAAATATATTGCTGATGATACGGTGTAATTTGTGACGAAGAAAATGAATTTGCTGGATTTTCTCGCTGTCGCTAAAGTAATAGCGCTAGTGGATGTTGCTCTACCGTGCCCCTGGAATTCTATATCTGCCATCCTCGCTGTTCCTGAATGCTGGGTGCTTGTCCTCCCTCTTACTCTGACGCTAACCTGATCGTAGATTGTCAAAGATAGGGTATGAAATATTGATATGAAAGAAGAACTGAAGATTTGAGAACAATTGAGAAAGAAAGATTTAGCAGAAAATTATGAATGGACTGTCTATTTATACCAGACCTATTGTTCCTGGAACTACTATTGATTTGAGTCGATTTTTAATTTAATTTTAAACAATATAAGCTATTTGTTGATGGCGCTTACTTGGAACAAATCAGATTCCATAGTGCGACTTATGCTTGCTCTTTAGGAATAGGTTTGGTCATTTAATGGTGAATTATTCTAGCTGAAATATGCAAATTTAAGTAGCTCAGAAACAACTAGTATAATACCTAAAATGCGTTTGTAGAACGCTAGACTGAGTGGCTCTTTTTATATGGAATTTGCTTAGAAGAAGCTACTCTTGGAGTGTTGCCGCTGCCGGTGGCATTCGGCGTCGCCAGCCTCTAAGAAGGCGTGACTTGAAAGCAATGTTTGCTACAACATTTTAGACATGTTGTACTTCCGACCAATAGAAAAATTCCTTCCTGATCAGTCGAAATTTTTAAGAATCAAAGTTGCATTGCTTTTGTGACGGATATCTAAAAAAGTGAAGAAATGTAAGTGGTGGTAGTTGCCAAACGGTGGTGCATAGGTTTATGCGGTCAAAATCGTGGAAGCATAGCATTGAAAACGCCATCTGCTAAAATTAGTGAAACTAATAACCAATCAAAGATCAGCCGAAAGTACATAATGGTGAAAAGCTTAACGACTTATTTAAAAATGAGTGGTGGAAATAGTGCTCAAAAAATCGTATACGAATTTTTAAAGGTAAATTAGTCTTGAATATATTTGCTCGAGCTGAAAACTAAGCAACAATCAACTCACTGGTTGAGTGTTCCACGATGAATGGAATCCAATAAAATTTGTTCGTTCACGGAGTAATTCCGATCAAATGATTCTAGCGCAAAAAACGTCCTGGAGCTGGCCTGAACTTTAGAAGTATTGGTGGCGTAAATATTTAGATAATTGGTGCTGAGGGCCGCTTCTAAATTAATATCCGTCAGTCTTAGTAGATGTACCCAGGAACCATCACTAAGATAGCTCCTGTACTTATAATTTATAAATCTTGTGTTAGAGAAAGCACTTCAACACAGATGAGTGCTTCCAACCATTGAGCTAAGCTACAAACCAAAATTTCTAAGCTGCGGAAATCTGCCATCTGGAAGTAATTTAATAAATGGAGCCCTTTTTCAGACCATTTCTTGGCAAAGTTGACTTCAACAGTACGATATTTACTTATTTTAACTATTACATTACCAAGTAAGTTTGATGCATTTTTGTTTTTGTAACCCGTACACATTTTGGTACAAGTCATTCTAGTATTGTGTCTTGTTAGTCATGAAAGGAAAGCAAGAAACCTTAGAAAGTATGGATCTTCAATCGATCCCACAAGATTTTCACTTTTTTTGGTAGTGTCTTTTAAAAATACTGGAATCTCATTTCTCAGTGCAAAGAATTTCTGAAGATATTTTCTTGCACTCAGCCAGCGTACATTTTTACGTGGAGTGATAGATCCCTATTTTGAGCTTCCAGCTCATCCGAAATTTTCTAGAATCTGCAGTAAAATTTTCTTGACTTATTGCCACCACGAATCTCATTGGAATATGTCACCACAGCATTTAGTGCGTCATTTTTTGTCTTTTGTGTTATATCTCGTGTGGTAGGCATTTTAGTTTGCCAACGTTTCGCCAAAGTCGCATCTGGCATTGTCGAGGCTTAGAAAAAGTCTGTAAACATATTATGTTAAACGTTTAGCATAACACCTTGTCACTCTCCATTCTATGTTAGTGCTTGATGTGGCTGGTACGGCGGCAACTGACGTCTTGTCTATACAGATCTTTGATGGTGGTCGTACACTGGGTGATTAAGTGGATGATGATGGTGGTCGTAGTGGTCATACTATAGATGAATTTTCATTGAAATTTTGTTGCTCCATCGTGTTCAGTCATTTTTCGATTTCTATGGCATCTCTAGTAATACTGTTGCTACAGTGGATTTCTGTGGCTATTGTCCTAGAGTTTTCAAAAGCTATTCGAAAGCTGTTCTATTCAAAAGCTATTCTACCGGTTGTGGAGTTATTTTGGGCAAGGGTGGACGTGCTGAGTTTTTCATTGACGTTGTTTGTGTGTTCAGCTACTCTGGCTGATATCTTCTGAATCATATATAAAAACAACCAACATTTTTTAGATATCCTCAATGAACATATACTACAACCAACTGGCATAATAGTAAGCTTCGATTTCGTATCCGTATTCACTAAATCCCCGTAGATGAAACATTGGACATACTAAGATCGAAACACCAAGTTCCTACACACATCATTGATCTAATCAACCACTACACTAGCAACGTCTACTTCATCCATAGAGAACAACACTACATACAATAATTTGGAGCACCAATCGGTTCACATCTTTCAAGCGCTATCGCCTACATGTTTATGGAATATTTTGAAATAAGAGCTTTGGTCAAGATTAAAATAAAACCCTTTGTTATATGGCCACATGGAAATCAAGAACTAATGAGATTCCCCGAAGCACTTAATGCATTCAAATATAATGCATGACGCACTTAATGAACATCCAAAAATACAATAAACTACCAGAAAACGACCATAAACTACCAGTTTTAGATGTACTAATTTCAAAGAAACCTAACGGTTTTTTTACACACAGTTTATAGAAGAAAAACGTATACAAACCGATATTTACATGATAATTCACATCACCACCCAGGACAGAAAAATTCTATAACAAAAACTTTAATTCATCATTCGGGACTAATTACCGACAACGTAGGAATAGACTTTGAATTCGCAATGTTGCGGGCGCATTTCTCCATAACGGCTATATTAATACCTAAATAAACAATACTCTACACTAAATAAACAATACTCCGGAACAAGCACTTTCTGAACCAATTGGCATTGCAACTCTTCCGTATATAAATGGAACTATCGACAAGATACCATCGATCCTAAACAAAAAAGACATCAAAACAGCATTCAATATAAGTAGCATATTATCTAAACCAAAAGATAACATTCAATTAGAAAACAAAGTAGTGTACGAAGTATCTTGAAATGAATACAATTTGGTTTATATTGGTCAAACAAACAGAAAAATATGAGCCACAAAAACTGTACACACATACAATGTCAATAAGAGTCTTAGCATGTCAGCTCTTGCAGAACATAACTGCACAATTGATCACAGAATAGCTTTTGAAAACTCTAGGACAGTGATTCCCAAAGTGGGCGCTACCGCCCCCTGGGGGCGCTGCAGGAAAACAGGGGGGCGGTGAAAGCATAAAAGAAAAAAGAAAATAATTAGAAAAATGGCGATAAAA
>WYDF02306863.1:15643-28754 GCA_009867245.2 Adranes taylori | reverse complement strand
TTACTGGGTAAGAATCCCACACTATTGGTTGCATCGGGCATCCTTTGTCTATGAAGATTCTCCACTTCCTACGCAAAACAGAAAAAAAAAAAACCGCAAGCGAACATATTCGTTTTATCCATAGTGGTATACACAATTTAATTTTATGCGAATATATTCGTCTTAGGCGTTTTGTAATGCATATGTTGATGACGTACATATCCGTCATAGCCACTTAAGAGGTTGATTACAGTCGTTGAACTCTCCGGATAGCAAAATTAATTAAGTGTAGAAAATGCGTTGCTAATACAGCAGCCGTTGACATTCTATGCGAAGTTCGTGATGAAAATAATAGTTGAAACTAATACTAAAATAATAATATTTAAAATAGTAATACTAAAAAATGAAAAAAAGACATGGTGGTTGAACAAACATGGTTCAACCACCATGTGGACATGAGATGGTGACATGACATGATGGTGATATGGCATAGTAACTGACATGACATGGCATAGTTACATGACATGACATGGTGACATGACATGACATGGTGACATGACATGAGATGGTGACATGATATGACATGGTTACATGACATGTTATGGTGATCGAAAACAGTGGTGCTTCAACAAATATGATGGTTCAATGAGATGGTGGTTGAAATGACACATGAAATTAATGATAAGACATTTGCACATATTTGCATACACGGTCACATCTGGCATATGTTTGTAACGAATCTAAATCACGTATAGGTCGTAAATCATTCAGACCGAATATAAATAGTAGTGAGAGCTTCTTCTTCTTCTTCACATGTCGTCTTTTAGCAAACATGGATCAGTTGTACCATGTGCGTTACATCTTGTTACATGCTACATGGATTAGTTGTTCTACATTCATGTTGGCCCAATCTCGTACATTTCTCAGCTCCGCTGCTTCGATTCTCTTTCTTCTCTGAGCTTTTAGTATCCAAGTCTCTACTCCATACCATAATAAAGACCAGACATTGCATTCTAAAAATATTGATTTAACTGAAATGTTCACGATTTTGTTAGTAAGGATCTTTGCATATTTTATGAACCCTTTCCTAGCTATTTTGATCCTTTTTTAATTTCTTCATCCTGGTCTAATTGTGACTTGCTTCTAGCACCTAGTTCCCATTCAGCTGCTGAAACCTATTTGTGTGTTGTCACATTATTCCTCGCATATTTTGTAAATTCCCGTTTTATATACTTTTTAGAATTTTAAGCGAATGGTTCATCAAGGTAATTAAGCGGACTCATCACAAGATTTGAATTTTTAAGAATTCTTCATCTAGAATTTTTAAGAATTCTACAGGAATTTCATCTGTGTTTTTCATTTTTCTTTTGACTATTTTATGGCATATGCTATTTCAGATTCTAAGCCTTCGAAATTTTGGGGCTTCTTTTCTATTCAGCGCTCTTTTGCCTTTTTGATTTCATACCCTATTGTAGTGGAACCAAATGATGGGAAATATTTCGTCATTTTGAATGTTGAATTGGCGCCGTTCCTTTTAAGTTTTGCATTAAAATTTTGCGTAATAATCATGCTGGTTACCAATGACATAAAAACAGATAGTGCTTTAAAAATACATGATATATCAGCCATTAAGTTATTACATATTTTAAATTGTTATACATAGTCAAATCACGAAAAATACGTAACGATAATAATCTTCATAAATGTGAAATAGTTCTGCGCTTCTAAGAACCAACTGTTTATCTTATCTAAATTTAATTGATTTAAAATGGTACCTTAATATTTAAAATTTGTTTGCTTCATATTTTTTTTTAGTATCTGTATGATACCGAATTTAATATCTTTTCGAGCATGGATATGTTATAAGACCGAAAAATATCCAGACGTTACATCATCACATAGTCACACATATGCATACCTGAGGCTGTGAAAGTAGACCAAACGAGCAAGTACAAGTAGCCAGTAATGTAGCTTATGAGTGTGTTGTGTCGTCCTTTCACTAACTAACTGTACAAATGACTTTTAAAACCTAATAGATTGCTTCACTTATAAAATGCTTGTAAACGTCGAGAATTTTTTGAATTATGTATTTCTATATCAAAGTTGCTCACATATTCTGTCATGTAAGGTATGGAATCATATTTTGGAGTCAATGCTCATCAGAATTAATAAATAAACTACAAAAAACACTAAATAAAGTTCTCCAATGGAGAACACCAACAGAATACCTGCAAGAATTCACATACACACTTCCAATCAAGCAAATGATAGTCCTGGAAAAGAATGTATTAGCTCACCAAATTTTACAAAAATCCACTAAATCGAATCTAAAAGTAAAACTAAATAGCGAATATCACAACTACAATATACGAAATAAAGAGGATGTCCACCTCAGTAAAATAAGAACAAACAAGCGTAATAATAGCTGTGCACAGAACATAATGAGAAGTTACAATAACTTAGCCCACGTGATGCCAATAAAACAAACAATAGAAAAAAGCAATAGATGATAACAAGAGCAGTAATAAATACGAAAATAATTAAGCGAAATCAAGCATATAGTATTAAGTGAATAGATATAAATAACATCAAATTTTAGGCGTAAACCTTATACCAGGTAGCACTGTCTGGTTTACAACACAAATATATTCATATAAATGTTATATTAAGTAAACAAATTAACTTTGTGAATTAGAAATAAATAAATAAATAAATAAATATATCTATATTTTTAAGTCCATAAATCTACAAATACAGTTGCTATGTGCCGTTCTATGTGAATGAATTTTCGGATGAAATTTCCGTTTCAGATTTGTGCATATGTTTTTATAATAACAAAAAGTTATCCAAGGTTACTCAACTCAAGTTATCAGTATTACTTCAATAGCTAAACATTGACACTCTAAAGAAACTCTATCGAATGTCATTGTTAATTGAATGATACATCAAGGTACTAAATATTTGTATTTGTTAATTATTATTACCGTAATTACTATCCTAGTAATTTATGGATCATTTTTGCACCCAATCTTTCCTTGAGCCATTTTTCATTCATTTCTGTTTTTGTACTCTCACACATGTGCCTAGCTATAAAATTTTAATAGAAGGGGTTTGTTATACTTAGTTACATAAATAAGGATTTTAGTGTTTAAGAAGTCAGCTTTGGTCGGCATACCGTGAAAGAGTGCTCCCCGCGATATGCTTATGTCTTGTGCTGTCTCGCACGTAGCTATTAAGTCACCTCAACTTAACGTCCGTCCTGTATTTGCTGTTGAAACAGACAGAATTGCAGAAATTTGCAGCATTATTTTTATATTTGGGTAGAAGTCCGCATCATATGCGTCAATGGCATCAAGAGCAGAAGAGGAGTTTTGAGAAGAGGTGATCCACCTTGTGTACCACAGCTAATACTCAGAGACAGATGGCAACGATTTTTGATGATTAGACCTCTAGAGCTTCAAGAGCTGAATATCAGCTATGAAATCTTCACCAGTCTGGAAGCTTGCTGCAGCTCAGTGTTCAAATGACAAAAGAGGAAAGAAAAGATTTCTACGGAAGTGTTCTTCGGCTAAGTCTGCCTGGATATTTGGTTTTTCCATAATTTTAGATACTTCTAAAAAAGCTACAATATTGAAAATTTCCACATAGATAGAGCCTGAACCATTGAAACATTATTTGCAGAACAAATGAAACAGAAATGTCATTTTTGCTTCATTTTTGCTACAAGTAATGTATGTATTGCTATTTACATTCTTTTAAAAAATGTATGATTTTTAATTTATACATACGACTTTATTTTATTTAGATATTTTCACTAAAGTACTTATTTATTATCAATTATTTCGAATGTAAGAAAATGGAAATTATTTATTCTGAAACAAAAATGCGAATCCAAAAGGAAAATGTTCATGGTTTTTATCATAGTTGTATTCATTGCTATAGCAAAAACAGAGATAAACCGATTTATAAAGAATCTTCAGATACATTTGATTCATTATTTGAGTGCCCGAAAGCAAAAACAGCCCGGGTTCAGAAACTCGAATTTGAACTGATTGAGTGTTGGGAATGTAATTTCACAAAAATACTGTTAAACGAACCAAAGAACTAACACAGACTTTGGAATGTCATCCGTTACGATTGGATACGCCACTATACCACGTGATGCTTGCTATGTAGGCCCTTGAGGTAATACGAAAACTTATTATTCAGTAAAGACTGGAGAAAAAATTAAATATATAGATATTTGTTTATTATATACGTGGGTATGAGAAAATTTCCAATTGGTCATTCACAAGTGTTTGTAGGAACCGACTGTCTGACTCTAGACTTACAACGGGCGATGGAACAAAAACAGATTAATTAATAAACTGCAAAATTCTTCCACAAGATACGTGTATCATCCTGTGTTACCAGTAAAAATGAACGATAAACTAATGTTTGTTCTTTGTCAAATAATAATTCTACTCTTAACGAAGACGAGCGTGCGATATTTTATTCTTGGGTTATCGATGAAGTTAATAAAGCAGTATCGCTTGGTTATAAAGTGTTGGAAATATATGAGATCTAGAAATATGATGTTATACGATAAACAGAATGAAATTGACGGTTTATTCACTGAAATGATGAATAAATTTATTGGAGTCAAACAACAAGCATCTTGATGGCCTAGTAACTGTATAGACGATAATTCACGCTAATAGTACATTGAAGGTTATAAGAATACAGAAAATTTTCAATTGGAATCTACTGAAATTATAAATAATTCTGGTCTCAGGTCTTTAGCTAAACGCATACTCAATTCGTTCTAGGGCAAACTTGGGTAGAAAGAAAATCAGCCAAAAGTAGCTATTATAAACCAATAACAAGAACTCTATCAACTTCTTGTCAATTCTGTATTAAACGTTAATAGTATTATTCCTATTAACGACACGTCAAAAGTAGCCAACTATGAATTTACTGAAGATTGTTTTGAAGTCCTTCCCAGTGTTAATATCTGTATTGCTTCGTATGTCATTACTCAGGCTCATCTTAAACTCTATTCATATCTAGAGCAGCTTGGAGATCGAGTATTGTACCCTACTGGTATATGTATCGAAGACATGGCAAATCCACTTGGAACATACGGTCCAGGTAGTTCAATTAAAGAATTTGTTAGCGGCGGGCCCAAAATCTATGGCTATAAAACGGTATGTGCACAAGATAATAAAGAATATGTAACGTATAAAGTCAAAGGAATACGATTACATTATACAAGTTTTAAAACAGTCATTTTTTCTACAATCAGAGACATGATTTTGAATGATAATGAAGACGATCGTAGTTACGTTGTAGTTACGTCATGGCAGTCAATTGTAGTTACGTCAAGGCAAATACGCAGGAATGAGGATCATCAAGTGATAACCAAATGCGAATCAATAATATATAGGCTTAACTCAACGAAACGTCAATTTTTAGATAATTATGATTCTATTCCTTATGGATTTAAAAGAGCTAGATTAGACTGATTACTATTTCATGTTATTAGATTTAAGACTTTTAGATTTACAAGTATTGTAAATTCGTATTAATATTATTCATCAATGTATATGTATCTATTTTAAAACCAATTGTTATACTTAGCAGATAATTTTCTATCTATATTTCGTGTTATATATCTCATTTTCAAGGACGTCTTGAAGCGAGACTCTCTTATAAATGGCGAATGTACTATATATTTTTCTAATAGCAGTTCAATTTCTATGTATATTTCGCGTTATATATCTCATTTATGGGAGCAAATATTCCATACCAGCTAGCAGCTAGCGTGCCTTGCTCCATACATATTTTGTATACCTACATTTTTCTTATATATTTTCCAGTTACTGAAGCAGCTATTCTATAGCTGCTTATCGTCTACCACCTGTTTAAGACCGAAACTTATCGTTACTACCTTATAACATACATACATTGCATACCTATATTTTTCTTATTATTTTCCTTTTACTGAATAGCTATTCTATAGCTGCTTATCGACAATCATCTGCTCAAGGTAGCGTGGCGTTAACGCCTCTTGCTCCATACATACATTGTATATCCATATTTGGCTTCTAATGTGACGTTAGTTTAAGGTAGCGTGGAATTAATACCCCTAACTCTATACAATTTCCCATATCTAGCAGTTAAAAATTAAGCACTTATAGGTTTGATATAATTAAGCCTTCAATAACGTACTCGAAAACTTGTTAATGTTATCGTTGATGTAACTTCTTGTTCAAATGGTAATGAAGTCATTAAATGATCCATTGTATGCATTTTATGAGCTTAATCGAACAAATACGTCAAAACTAAAGATCGTAACAGAATCTTCTACTTTGCATTTCAATTGTAATATCAAATAATGTCTAGACGCTTGACATTGAAATCAATGAGTCACCGGATATCGTTATCGTATTACACGAAACCTGTCTACAGATTTTTCTAGGAAATGATGATGACGTCATCTTTTTTCGACAAATTTAATTCCTGTCGAAACATGTTTATTCTTGTTTGATCATGAAATGGATGGTCTTGCTTGCTAATTTGATGATATTTTCTCGCTAATTTGATCCTAAGATTCGTTACCCCAGACAATTCGTTCCATTCTTGCATGGTTTTCTATGAAATCTATTGTTAGTGTGTATGGCTCACCTCTTGTCTTGCTAATTTGATGATGCTGGGGTAACGTTTGATAGAGAGGATGATGGATGATGGGTTCCAAAGAGAGGATGATGGGTTTAGAGGAAGTAGAAGAGAGAATGATGGATGTAGAATTGCTAGAAAGAAATACTCTGATGAAATTAGTATGACATAAGAAAGAATGATAGCGAGATTTAGGTGTAGTGGTGAGGAAAGAGGAAATAGATATTGGCTGAGTGCAGAAGAGAGAATGTGTAGAAAATGTGGAAATAGGAAAGAATGGTGGAAGCATTCGGCAAAGGAATGTGAAGGTCTTGAATGGAATGATGAGGAAAGAAAATGAATGGATTATTGGAAAAATAGTTTGGGGGATGGAGGCATGTATGTTTTGTATAAGTAGCAATCAGTCAGAAGCGATTCTTGAAAAGCCAGTACCGCCGAAGAGGATTATATCTTTCTATCATCTGCGTTGCCCATTAAAGATACGCTGACATTGCTGCTAACATATTTATAGTAGTTTCCATGACTGTTAAATCGCACGTACTTGTATTACTACAGTTTAATTTTGTTGTTCGGAATACGTTTCTCTAATCGTAGACGGTTCACACTTATATGTAACATGTAGCGTCACCTCGTTTTTTTAGACGTACCCTACACTTGGTGTCTGTGATGTGTTAAGCAAAATTTTCAGCAGTACGCTCATAACTTTTTAAAATCATTGCGATCACCTTGCGGTGTTTCAAATACAGCACACATTTAAGGAATCTGCAGTAACCTCAGCAGCGTCATCGTGATCCTATTCGAGCTCTTTGCCCCTACTACGCTAAAATATAATTTAATTTTTGGATTGTATTCGTATGTTATATGAAAGATAAAAGTGCATATTAATTAAATAATTTTATTCATAAATAAGTGTTTCTTTAAAATGTCAGATATTTGATAACTCACATTATATCTGAATTTCCTGTTACGTATGGCATACAACATAATATTATTTTGTTCCTTGTTAACTTACGAGATTATAATTAATAATTAAAGAAATATTATGGACAAATTATATTATACTATTAACAGTCAACTTTATGTATTCTTAAAAAAGTATTATGTCATTCTTTAAAAATTTCCTGTAATTTTATGTTATTAAATAATAAATATATTAAATCAACTATTTCCTGATATTTTCGTAAAATCTTGACGAAGTGTTGCAATATTAGGTACGATGTAAATTTGGATATCGAACGTTTAAAGATCATGATTATTAAAATTTTAATGAATTTAATTAATTATTCAATATATTGACTAGCAATCTTTTAGTTATGTTTATCATCTCTCTCTAAATATCTACAAGGGTTGTCCCAGAAGTATTCGACCTAACGAAGCAAACACAAAAATTTGGGAAAACATATCTTTATTTCTCTACATAGCACCCTTTTAGCTCGATACTCTTTTCCCAGCGCTGTTCAATAGCTTCGATACCCTGGTTATAGTGAGAATCGGCGAACTCCTCACAATAGTCATCAACCATAGACTCCATGTGTCTATTGTTGGCTTTATTACCGAGCCATTTTATCAGGTTTGGAAACAAAATAATCCGAGGGGCTAAATCTAGCTCTACGTAAATCTAGTTCTAAGGAATTCTAATTCTAACTCATTGGATGTGTGTATTGATGCATGTCTTTATGGATCCAAACAAATGCGGCTGTGTTTTCATTATTTCAACACTCAAACGTTGCAATAATTTCGCATAATACTCATCGTTCACTGCTTTTCGTTTCTAAAGATAATCAATGAAAATTTTCCCCTGAGTATTCCAGCAAGCTTGCCTGCAGATTGAACTGTCTTCGCCTCATTTGCAGCCAATTCTCCTCTTTCTGTTCATTGTTTTGACAGTTCCTTGGGCTCAGGTGTGAAGTGATGCACCCATGTTGCATCCATAGTTATAAATCGACGCAATAACTTGCCTTTATTGCTGTGAAACTTCGCCAAACACTCGTTTGAAACATTCTAACGCTGTTTTTGTTCAATTGTGAGTAATCTCGTCGCCCATTTTGCACAGAGTTTTGTAATGTCCATATATTCAGTTAATATGCGATGCACACCATTTCGAAATGCGCAAGTCGTCTATTAGCTCGCGCATTTTCAGCTGTCGCTCATTTCTTAACATATTGTCGATTTTCTTCGCCATTTCTGGCGTGGTCACCTCATTTGGTCGACTAATGCGATGTTTGTCTTATCCGCTCGTACGGCCTCATTTAAACTCTGCTATTCAATATTTTACTGCTATAAAACAGGAGCATACTCTTCCCGAACAAGATCTAGCTCCGATTTGATATTGGATGAACTGAGGTCTTTCAAATGAAAGTATTGTATCACATAATTTTTTTCGTGTTTACAAATTTACTTACACCGTTCAGTATTGATTGCTGTCAAACAAATACTAAACAACATAGCGTCGTCAAACGTCAAACTTAAACTCCATATAGATGGTACTTTCTACCATAGTCATTCTTTTCAAACAACAATGCTTAAATATCATTAAGGATTTAACAAAATAACGTCTATTGATCTTCTAGACAATATAATCAAAAGATAAATTGTTTAAATAAATAGGTTCCGGAAACCCTAGACAGAATGTAACAAAGTTACTTATAAATTAAAAGAAGAATCAAATAAATTCGCTACAGTCTAAATAGAATAAGGTCCCGCTATAGAAATGTGTGTCCGTATGTATTATTGTGGGTATGAAATAAGTAAATACTTAAGGGATACTCTTCCCTGTCATATTTATAAATAAAGTTTTAAAAATAAAGATAAAAATAAACCTGTAAAATAAACTAAACCTCTAAATAAAGATAAACCTGATATTATCTAGGCACATTTATATTAATTTAGGTATTAATTGTTTTGATATTAAACGTAAACAAATAAGATTGTTATTTACCGTAATGTATTGCCCGTTAGATAATAACATATAAAAGTGGGAACTGGATGTTGCATAAACCTATAGAAATGTTAGAAACGGATAGCTAATACTGCTTAGACGGAGAACCGTACGTTACGAATAATGCATCAAAGCAAATATGACTGATTGTCGTTAATCGTCGCTGGTACACAAATATATAATGAGTATATTATATCTTTTAATTTCTGTGCTCCGCGTATTAGGTATTATTAATGACACTATAATTTAATTATGATTTAACTCTCACGTATGGGTACCCATAGTAGGTCACAACGTGATGTGTGACGACTTTCACACGTTCTGTGGCAAGCAGCTACAGATACACATGACTCATGGCCTATAAATAGACCCGCTTTTAGTATTTTAAATGAAGTTCCTTTCTTCGAGCTGTCGAATCGAGCAGCAGCACCAGCCGAGCCAGCATCATTAGCGACATTCGTCTCCCATCATACATTTTGGTAAGCAACATTACATAGCTTACATTGTATTAGTTATATTGCATGTGTTTTTGATTAGCTTTCTCCGTTATACCGTATGATTGACCGAATGCATGTATTTATGGATAGCTTCTTCCTACCCTTTTCCTACAACCTACTTCCGAATATAGTCCCCAGGTTAGTCGTAGTCACTCGATAACAGTAACAGCAACGTAATGTGTTACGTGTCAATTGGGGTCCGTATTTCTAACTGGTTTGACGCGGAGTTAGAAATAGACGCTTGGTAACAGTAACCGCAGCGCAACCAGCTGTTACGCGCCTGTAGTATTCCGTCCGTCACACCGGATAGAGTGTATAATATTAGCATAAGCTAGAGTGTATAATATTAGCATAAGCTACTGTGTTACGAATCCACCGTCCACCGCACCTGGTAAAGTGCATATTTCAAATAAATGTGCCGTGAGGTTAGTAACAGTCACTAGACAAGGGTAACAGCCTATCTGTAGATTGGGTGTGTCTAACTAATTTGTGCGCGGGGTTAGAAATAGTCACTAGATAACAGTAAAAGCAACGCAACCTGTTGTGTTACGATCTGCCGTACCCCCTTTCACCGCACAAGGTGTATACTTCTAATAAACGTTCTGTGGGGTTCGTGGCGTTCACTAGGCAAGAGTAACAGCAGCGTAACCAGCTGTCGTCTATCTGTAGAGTGGGTGCTTCGAACTAATTTCTGACGAGTATAGGGGTAGTCACTAGACAATAGTAACAGCAGCGCGCCACATTCTGTTACGCGTCGTGAGAAAATCCTGAGATACCTGCCGTCCTGATTGTTCATCTGCCGTGCTTAAACTGGCTCCGATCCTACGTATGAATTTTCCCTTCTGTCAATAACTGCCACCTGATTTCCATATTATTAGTTTATGACCGCATTTAAACTTTGCTTTATCGGCACCGATTATATTTTGCTAAGCGCCGTTTTATTATTATTATTGCAGTATCGTTTTGATCATACATTTGATTTAATCATATATTGATTTTTATTGATTTGATTTATTACAACATTTTTGATTGAACATATATTTTCTTTCTCTATTTGTTTAGATTATATAGAAGAACAATACATGGTTTAGTTAACACTTTAATGCTATTTCACTTACTAGTTTTCAGTTCAGGTACAGGTACCCCCACGATCTAGGACACCTGGTTAGCCCTCAGAAAGCTTCTGGGGACCGGAACAAGAACATAAATTCGAAGTGCGGTCTCACTTTAAACGAACCTGGCGCCCGAGAATATTTCTGAAGACCGAATTATTCTAATATCTATTTGGGCCATTATTGTGACAAACGTTAAAGCTCCCCTAGCCAGTAGATAGCTCTGTTAGTGAAAAGTTGACTGGTAAAGGGATAGCAAATGGCTAAAAGACGGTACCAACTATTACGAATTCACTTTATTGCAACAGGTATAGGCGTGAATAAATAAGAACGCAAGATAATTTTAACGTCATTATAAATGTCAAAACGAATGAATACTTGGAAATGTTGAAAGAAACATTTAAATATTATTTTCCAATAAATCATGCTCAAACTAATTGTATAAGAAATGCATTTCGGAGCTAGCAACGCCAAAAAACGACAATTCGATGATCGACTCCACGGAAGTAGAGGAAGTACAAAAAGCAACGAAGCAATCAAGCTACTGGCGGACAAATGAGCGAGAGGATATACCCAGCAAGGTGACAAGAAGACAAACGTATACTGGTACCGATGAGAGGCAAACCAACGGACGCCCCAATAGCATATAGGCCTATTCTTTTTCGTCTGGAAGGCTGTTGGACAGGATAATCGCAAACGGAATAAACGAGGAACTGGACAACAAGGGAGGACAGTGCGACAACCAAAGCCCAGTAACGAAGTGGTAACATTGTATGATAGTGTCATTGGACGTTAAAAATGTGTTTAACTCCCTACCTTAGCCAGCAATAGTGTAGGCAATGAAAAGAGCCGATATTTTTGAGAAAATTTGACGTATAATATAGAGTTACTGAAGTACCAGAAGTATCACATACATAGCAGGTGAAACAAAAGACAGATATACACAGTAACTTCAGGAGTACCACAGGGATCAGTCCTGAGACCCATGCTATGGTATCTGACCTATGACACTGTGTTGAAGCTCAAAATCCCAAGCGGAGTACAAGTAATTGCCTTTGCAGCACGCCACTAGAAGCAACGAACCGAAACATAGGCACCATCAAATGGATGCTAGAAGAAGCAGCTGACGAGGTGGTAAGGTAAACTGGATGAGTAGACATGACCTACAACTGGTTCCACAAAAGACGGAGGCAGCGTTCTTGTTTGTGACAAGGAGAGACAAATCCTGCAGGGAGAACCTTCAATTGAGCATACTAGGATTCACGGTTCCAGTCAAGCGCGAAATATAATACTTAGGGTTTATACTTGAGGCAAACCCGAATCAAACGGGTCAAGTACTAAACGCGGTAAATAAAGCAGCGAACATAGAGAGAGGCATCATGCGGTTAATACCAAAAACGAGGGGCCCAGGACAAGCAACGAGGAGCGTGCTAGCATGCGCGGTACAGTGCGTTTATTCAAAACACAAAGACGGTACGAGACAGGGACAAACTGCGTAAAGCAACAAGAGGAGTAAACTTGCGAATCGCATGGGCATATCGAACCATAAGAATCCCTGCCGACTTCGCCGTGATAGTAAAAGAGCAGGTATATGGTGCCAATAAAGTTGGAAAGCCCAAAATGGAAGCACAAGAAGCGCAAAAGAATACAATGAACGACTGTCGGAGCAGATGGCAGGGATACAATGCTTGAAATTGGACCGGGAGACTAATAGTCAACATAGAATTATGGACAAGCAGAAAACATGGAGAACTTAGCTATTGGCTGACCCATATGTTAACGGGACATGGACATTTTTAAACATATTTCAAAAGAATAGAAAAGTCCGATAACGACAATTGCAAGCAGTGCGGAGCCAATAAGGAGCCACACAATGATAAGTTGCCTGCTTGGGAATCAGAAAAACAGGAACTGGAAAAAGTCCTGGG
>WYDF02306863.1:0-15543 GCA_009867245.2 Adranes taylori | reverse complement strand
AAACCTCTTGCAAAAAGAAATGCATTTAATTGTTGGAATGAAATAAAGAACCTCACGACTCCGCAAAATAATTATTTAAATTAAAAACGAGCCTTCACATTAATGCATTTAAAATAAGCTATTTTAGTATGATTAGTTGTTTTATATTTTGTTAAAGTATGAATAAATGTTGAACATTTTTAAACAAATATTGTTATGGGATCGTCGAAGAAAAGTTATTATTATTATAAGGGTCCGCAAAACAAGAAGTTTGGGAAACACTGGAGTTAAATAGTTCGTTTTAATTAAATGGTTACTTTTATGATATAGGCAACAAGTCATATTGGTATTGAGATTTGCCTATATCAATTTTAATAGAGAAATCTATGCCATTTAATTTTCAAGTATTTTATTCAATTTGAAGATACGAATATAATAAATTTGTTTAAGACTATGCAAATACAAGTTTTGCAGACCAAGAACATGTTTTGCGACATGGATTTCCAATCGTTTCTTAGCGCGGGAGCATTTAGATTACAAAAATGCTGGCGAACACAATCGGATTTAAAAAAGGTTAAATATTATTTCGTTTATTATGTAACAACTATAAAATTATTGTAATATATTAATTACAAAAGACAAACACGTGCGATCTTTGACATTTTATTTTATTTGCAAATTTTGGTGACCCCGACCATTCCGTAAACACGTTATGATATTGACGAAGCATATTTGTTGTCTGCAATTTCTTAGTTATGCTCAACAATGTTTTCTTCTACAGAAAGTGTATTTACAGGAACCATGAGTGCCAAAACTGGAATGGGATACTGGAACTTCCAGATAGAATACAAAAAAATTTTAAAGCTAGGAGAAATTTTAAAACTTGAGTCACATAAAATTACTCAGATGGTTTGCAAAAGGATCAGAATCAAGAGGTAATTGGGGCTGCATATATTCTGCGACCTGAATCAAAAGGCATTTGCGGCTGCTATGTTTCTACGATATTAAACGTTGGAAAATTATAATGTGTAACTGCTTTAACTGAAAGCTAATGTTGCACTGCTAAAGTGTACGACCGTAGCTAGACTCGAATTGATAGCGTGTGCGGCTTGGTGAAGCTGTAAAAAAGGGGTTTGCATAATTTTGAAAAAATACCTACCTTTTGTTGGATTACAAGAGGTTGAAACTGGGGCAGCTTGTCAATAATTCTATGTCTGAAATGAAAAAATAAAGTCCGATTCAACAATGGGGACACATACCAGGAATAAATAACACAGCTGGTTTACCTTCTTGTTGGGGTGCATGTCGGGGATCATGTACATACAGAGCCTCCAGCGTCAGCACAACTGAATGTAAAAACATCAAAGTACGTCATTCCACGAGAGGATACTGAGTCTGATGATATCTCCAGATGCATGTCGGAAATCAGCAGGAACCGAAAAGTTTCTACGAGTGTTGCCAGAGGGTAAAACGTCCTGCCCGATATAGATAACACAAGCCTGCATTTTTTCGGTTGTATCATGTTTTTCAAGTTTTGATGATGGATTCCAATGTATGTTTGTGCGCTGAATCCAAAACTGACCTTATTTGTTTCCATCACGTAAGAATTTTTTCAAATTGCAACTTGTCAAAATGTGTTATATATCGAAAAAAATCACAAATACAAGACGTACTGACAGATTTATATACATACGACATGCTGCTATCTGCCGGTTTATGATGAAAATGAAACGAATCATTGACATTATAAACCGGCAGAAGACAGCACTTTCGCCATTAAACGTGTTGCACATCTCAGCTGGCTGTCACTGTTGAAGCAACCTTTGGGACGTACTCTCCGCAATCAAAAGTGTTTGTGTCGGCGGATATACGCGAAAAATCAAACATACAGTGTTCGAAATGGCGGCGACAGGCTGTAAAAAATCTACAAATTCCTTTTGTTACAATTATGGTGAGTTTATCGTCTCAAGACAAAAAAGACATACAACATCGTTCGTGCGGCAAGTGTATCTTGCGCATTTCGGTGTAAAAATAGGAGATAAAGACAAAACTTAGGCACCCCACTATATTTGTTATACTTGTGTTGAAAGACTGAGACCGTGGTCAAAGGGTAAACAACATTGTTTCAGATTTGGCGTTCCGATATTCTGGCGAGAGCCACAAAATCATAGTTATGATTGTTACTTTTGTTCAAGCGGTGTTTCCGGTTTCAAGGTAAAGAATAAAATGAACATCGTCTATCTAAATCTGCAATCGGCTTTACGTCCTGTCCATCATGGTCCAGATGTACAAGTGCCTATGCAACCAGAACATTTACCTGAAGTAGATGGTTCAGAAATTGAATCAAGTGAAGAAACCGAACATAACGAAGTGGAGTACGGACCTGGCAATTCTGACCCACAACCATTTACACTAACTGAACTGAACGATTTTATTCACGACTTACAACTGATCGAAGAGGCTTCAGAATTGCTTGGTTCACGGTTTAAAGATAACAATTTGCTCGCAGCTGGCGTTTCGTTTTCCTGGTTCAGGTACAGAGAAAAAATTTTTATTCCTTACTTTTCGAGGCTTAGTATTCTGCAGTGATATGTGTGGACTGTTTAAGACATTCAACATTCCGTACGAAAGCACTGCTTGGCGACTATGCATCGATTCGTCGAAACGAAGTCTTAAAGTAGTTTTGCTTTACAACGGAAACAGGTATGCGTCAATGCCCATAGGACATTCTGTACATTTACAAGAACGATATGACAATTTACAATTTATTTTCCAGAAAATTAAGTACGAGGACTATCATGTGTGGTGATCCAAAGTAATATCGATGATCCTTGGACAGTAAGGCGGGTACACAAAGTTTCCTTGGTTTTATGTGAGTTGGGATAGCAGAGACAGGGAAAATCATTGGAAACAGAAAGATTCGCCACAACGAGTATCATTGGAACCTGGAGTAAAAAATGGTGTCCAAAAGCCTCTCATCGGGTCGACGAATGTTCTCCTTCCACCTCTATATATTAAATTAGGGTTGGTGAAGCAATTTGAGGCTTGATGAAGCCTTACCCAAAGATAGTAAATGTTTACAGTACATTTGTAACAAATTTCCAACCTCATCAACCGCAAAACTAAAATAAGATGTCTTTACGGATCCAGACATTGGGATCTTTCTTGTTACGAAGATCGAAATTTTGAAAAAGAAATGGAAGTTGCTGAAAAAGAAGCCTGGGTCGCCTTTAAAGACTTAGTAACTAAGTTTCTGGCAACAAGAAGGATCTGAATTTCAAGTCTAACGTTGAGACTATGCTGCAGAAGTACCAAAATTTAGGCTGTTCCATGAGGTTGAAGGTTCATTTCCTACATTCACATTTGGACTATTGTCCTGATAATCTAGGTGCTGAAGAGATGGATGAGAGATTCTATCAGGACATCAAAGAAATGGGAAAGCGTTACCAAGGAAGATGGCATACTACAATAATGGCGGACTATTGCTGTGTGTTGAACCGAGATGATTCCAGAAGAACACATGCACGGAAAAGCCTGGCTGGTCCAAAGAGACGTCGACACAACGACTCAAATCGTTTTTTATGTTCTATATTCTATTATTTTATGTCTATTATAAGCCTGTATGTCCATTCACTCTGTCATTATGTCTCATATTTGTGATATTTTTCGACATATACTACATTTGGCAAATTGCGACTTGCAAAAAATTCTGACGTGATGGAAAGAAACTAAGGTCATTTTCGGGATCATATTCAATTTATTCAAACTTGAAGGTGTGAGAATGTTGCAACACTGGTCTTATCAAAAGGTGAAGATGGCGTAAAAATGGAACACATAGCAGTTTTTGACATGATTTTGACAGTTCACTATTAACCTATTTCTGAGGCGATGAGAATTCGACCAAGAAAGAAACAATATTCAAATGAATAAAAATGTAATATATAGATACTTTAGAATTCTCTTTGGAATCTTATACTTCTTCACGAGTAGTAAGGAAGTCCTTCAACAATGATAATTCTAATAGTAAATAATTATCATGGTCGTCATTTGGACGTTGAGACCTGATTTTTAATTTTATAAAATTCATGGTTGAGAATTAAGACTCGCACAAATATGTGGAACTGTAACAGGACTTTATTTCAAAGGTTCCTTGTTTCAAAGATTATACTTTTATGCTCAATTTAATTCCAAAAGTTTTTATCTGTATCGTAAGATTTGATTACGACTTTTCGAAAATCTAAAATCTCTTCCTCAATGTTTTATGTCTCTTCTTGAAGAAGTTCAGCTATATATTTTGGTTTAGTTATATCTACTTGTGTAGAAAACGGATTTACAAAACAAATATAGACAAGAGTTTGATAATGTTAAATTATTGGGATCTACATTCAAACTGTTCCAAGAGTGTTTTAAGATGTGTAATAAATAATTTGGTCCAAATTATTTTCACCAGTCACTTTTTTCATCCTTATATTCCTCCATCTGTCGAGGAAGAAGCTTCTGAAAGGTAGCGGATCTTTATAGAAGATGATTTAACAGAAAAGGAGAGGGGAATGAGGAAGAATATACTAATGGAGTCAATGGGATAAAGAAGGGGAAACAGGAGGGTCAGAATTGGTAACATGATAGCATGGGTAGGAGATAAATTATGGGTATGGAATATTAAAAAAGAAACAATAATTAGAGCAGATAATAGGAAGGGCGAAGATGATAGGATAAGGGAAAATAGTAATGCAGGAAGATTGAAAAACTGAAAACGAATAGAAGTGCAGGATAGAGGAAGAAAAGAAGCATAATATATAGGCAAATAATTTGGAACTACGAAACAACGCAATTCAGGGTGGAGAGGGGAGTGGAGAAAAAAATATATACAAGAAAAGAGAGTGGGAAAATTGAGGAGAAAATAAGGAAGGACGGAAGGGGTATAACAGAAACATGGTATGCTGGAATAGAGCAGGTTTAAATAATAAGATAAACAGACGGATATAAATGACGGTTACAGAATTGTTCTAATCAAAGCCGGATCGTACTATATTGCTTGTTATATTAAAATACTTAATTTCTTATATGATAAACACAGAAAGGTAATAACAAGTATAAATATTTTGGTTTATTGTTCTCTAATATTTATAAAAAAATTCAGCCAAAAATTATGAATCGAGTATATGTATGTCTAAATCGAAGAATGTAGAATTTTGCTTGATGATGTATTTAATTTAAATAATAATAAGTGGTCTTAATGGTGGCGCTTACTACAGATGCCAATCAGATTCAAAAGTGCGATTTCTCACTCTAAAAGGATAAGTTGGTTATCTAATGGAGAATTCAGCTAGTTATGGTGTGCGATGTCTCACTCAACAGCAACTAGCGTCAAAAAGCTAATTTGAATGGCCCCTTTTATGTGAATTTTCTGGAAAGAAGCTGCTTCTGGCATGTTACCCGAGCCGGTTACTTTGGATGGCGTCCGCCGCAAAATAGGCGGAACTTGAAAGAAGCTTCTGTTACAAAATTTGTAGGAAGGTTGTACTTCCAACTAATCACAAATTTCTTTCTGATACGTTAATATACCTAAGGATCCTAAAAGGAGGGGGGGTTGAAAACTTGTTAGAAAAACATCGTTTAACAAGAACAATTTTGACTTTTCTCTCTTTTCTGGAGGGGGGGGGGGGGTTAAACACCCTAGGACTCCCTACTGCGTACGCGCCGGTGTTGAAGTATCTTCTGCTAAGTAATATCCAATCGAAGATCTGCCGAAAACATAAAAGATAAAAATATTAATGGTTTGTTAGAAATTAGGTGGTGGAACAATCGTTACGCTTCCAGTAAAAAATAAATAAAAATGTTACGAATATTGAAAATGCGAGAATATAAATGCACTTATTCATGCATGCACAAACAGTGCACAAAAATGCACTTATTCATGTATGCACTTATTCATGCGGGCGTCGCGTCTCGTACAGCCAACGGCATGAGGATATAGCTTTGTATCTTGCCGCTCGTGTCGATGAAAATGTTTGATGATTGCATTTCTGGTCATACTACATTTGTTTAGTTAATATGTGTAATATTATTTCCGTGTTTTGTCACATTTGTGGGCTGGTCTTCATCTTTTGTTTTACGTTCTTTGTGTTTTAGTTTAAACATATTCAACTTGATAATATTAGTTTAATAATATTATTTTTTATTTTCTAATTAGTTATTATTAAACTGATTTATTAATTGATATATTACTTTTCTTTGATGAATTTTATTAGCGGATTACTCATTGACTTTCGGATAATCGTAGCGGATTACGATTATCTAAATTATTAGTTAATCGAATTAATGATAATACGGTATCAATGGGAAGAGATAAAACTGAAATTGCCTAAAGGGCATCATTGGAAATTGCAAGGGGCAAAAAGGAATGCGAAAGGTAGAGCGAGCGGAGGGATCTCTACTGGGGGAGAATATGAATAAATGTTGTACAAGAAAAAGAATGGTAATGGGAAGGAGTGTGTGGAAGAGTGATGAATGTAAAAGTAATGGCTGATTGTGACAGTTTATGTGAATAAGGATTGGAGAGAATTTATGCAATGATTGAGTGAGATGTTAAGAGTGGAAAGAAATAATACAGAATTAATAAATATTGCGAGACTTGAATGCGAGGATTGGAGTGGATGAAAGCTGATATATGGTGGAAGAAGAATATGTGGAAAGGAAGTCGACAGATAAAATAGCAAATGTAGAAGGAAAGAGGCTGTTAGAATGGATGGAAAAGGATGAATTGACTGTGGGGTACGAATGCATGAATGGAGATTGGGGTGGAAAGTTATCGTTTAGAGGCGATCGGGTGGATTAGTAATAGATTATATATAAACCTAATAATTTCAGCTATTTTTTCTTGTTCAATTTTTTATACATTTCCTTCATAAAATCCAACTCCATCAACAGTTCTAGATTATCTAATTATTCAAACATTTGCCCTTTTGAAATAAAATGCTTTGCCTTTATACAACCATCTTCTTATCTGTATCTAATATTTAATAGTTTGACATGTTTTCAACACTTTGTTGCGGCTGCATGTAAATGGCACGACTCGCATGTTGATTGTGGGTAGAAAGTTGGGCACTCTTGATTAAGTAAATTTAAAATTTTAGATTTAATATTTAGAAAATAAAATTAGTGAAGACGTTACAACGTGGGGCGCATCTCCTTAGAAGGACAAAATATACCTGAAAATATAATTATTGAGACCGTAGTACATAAGATACCTTAATACAAAGTACAGTGTCATTCTTAAAAATAAATACGGCGTTTGGTACAATGGTGTTATATTTGAAGCTCAACCTTAAAATTAAATATTGCTAAGCTAGTACAACCAAGCATTTAAATACTATATACTTTAATTATTTATTTTCGGTACTACATTTTTGATACAAATCATCAATATAATATATCCATAAGTTCAAAAGTTCTTGTACATCCTTAATATTATGTATCACACTTCTATCAACCGCAAGACTTATCCTTAAATGATGTTGATACGTATAGACAACAATATGGATTCCTGAAACAAGAAAGAAATGCATGCTTGTACCCACTAAACTCCACCCCCTGTTGGAAATCGTGTGAAATAGGAGACTGGAGGATTTATTTGAATGAGGCTTTCGGATTTATCATCCTCTTCAGCTTGGGATTGGTTAAGTTAGAAAGTTGGTAAACAAATAGCTTGCACGAAAGATAACCTCTACCTTTTGCTTTACAGCCAAAGGAAACCCTCAAAAACTTTGACAGGAAACCCAAGGAAACCCTCAAAAATTTTTCTGTCAACTGATGAGGGAATTTAGTTAAATGGATATCTTCTAGTTTTACTTGCTTGGCTGCGCAAGTAGGTGTTTGTTGACCTAAAATAGAGACTAATGGTATTGTGAAAGAAGATAAGGCGACTGAACTGGTTCCAAAAATCTTTACCGTCTCGGTAAATGAGTGTTGAAGTGACATTAGTCCCTGCACTCTTCTCTGTATGCATTAATATTGCGACGGATTAGAGCATTAAGACGATTCCACTCGGATTTGACTATTGAGTCTCTGTGCCTAATGAACTGGCGTAAAATGTGGAAGGAGATGCCTGTTTAAGGGCATAAAGGTTAGGGGGATGCTCTCCGATGCGGAATTTGGTTTTCATCTATCGCGTTAGTGGTAGAGAGGGAATTCTTCATTGGGCTGAGCTGAATTATCCGTTATTGAATATAGTGTAGTGAATATAGTGGATTATAGTGTCTTGTGTTTTTTTCAAAATTTTATTCTATTTTTTTTTCTTTTTAAATTTTATATAATATCATGAAATAAATCATATAAGGTAAAGGGGGATTGATTCTAGCATATCTAAAAAGTCCTCGAGGGATTCCTGCATGGCTTGAATAATTCGAGCTGGCGGATGATGCAAGGGCCTGTGTAGCAGTTCATCGCGGTGGTAGCTGACTTTCAAATCGGATCGAAGAGTTTGGTGGGCTACCGGCTTGTTTATTGCATCACGTGTAGTCGAATATTTGGCCTGAAGAGATTTTAGACGATTTGTGATGGGGTCGGCAGAACAATGTGAAGTGGGAAATTGGAAGTATAGCCTGTAAATTATTCAAAGTATTCTTCGTTTACAGATTGTGAGTTTATGCGCTTGCGCACTTGAAAGTATGAAGTATAGAATAGCTTAATATGTCAGTGGCTTAATCTACGTCCTGTAGGTGTGATGCAGTGTTTTTGGATGACTGCCTCTAAAAGTGTTAAAATTAGATTAGCGTATTTGCGCACTTTGATATGGTGTTATTTAGATCTGAGTTCCTATTGAAGGTGACGTCTAGATAACAGACTTGATGATAACAGACTCGTTCCAGAGTCGATTGGGGTGTTGAATAAAGATAGCTTGTGTTTTACTAGGATCTGGGGTATTGCGCCATTTTTGTGCCCATTTGGAGAAATTATCAAGAGATATTTGCAAGTGATAGTTTTCCGTTTCTGCCTTAAGGCTACATGCCCAATAGAATGTAGTGTCAGCGTAGCAAGCACAATGGATGTAAGGAGTGGCTGGAGGTCGGAGGTCGTGATGTACAAAAGAGGACCACGGATAGACCCTTGTGGTACGCCATGAGCTAAAAATCAACGATCCCTTAATATAGTCAACCATCTTTAGAGCGTTTTGATCAAGTCAAAATTTGTTACTTTAAACCAAGTCCAACAAAGACCTTGTTTTTGGAACTGTTTGTGTTCATGCATTTTCTTCTGCGATCTTATGTAGAACCCCTTTATGTAGATTATTACGAGATACAAACTTGAAAACTTGCACTTCTCGGATTCTTACGTTTATTTTATGTTTGAATACCAATATAAAATATATGGGATCGACATTTTGTTATTCTCCCCGTGGTTGTGTCGTGGACACTATTTGTAATATTCGACAAATAGAACCTCCAATCCTCAAAAAAATTGTTATTAAAATATTGTTATGAAAACTCAAATGTAAACATTATCAGCGGATGAGATTAGGAAGCACCCAAAACATGAAAAACAATCGAACTCTAGGCCCTGGACGAATACCAATTGAGTTGATCCAGAATGTGTATTAAAAGTGCTAGCATCAATATTTTCAAGATGTCTAGTAAGCGACTAAGTTCCGACAGGACATATTACTTCAATACAGAAAAAAAGTTTAAAAGGGAGTACCACAACTATCTGAGCATAAGCGTGACCAGATCAGTAGGTAGGGTGTATGGACGGATCCTAACAGAAAGGTTTGAAGAACATTACGAAGAACCAGAATTTTACATCGAGTTCAGAGCAGGCCGTTCTTGTAAATGGGATTACGGATAATGCTTTCTGTCTGAAACAAATAATCGAAACGAAAATGATACGAGGAAGACCAGCACATGCAGTTTTCATTCATTTAAAAAAACATCAATTAACTGTGCGAAGCACTTCATTACTTTCAAATTCCATCTACTTACATTAACACCTCAAAGAGATTATACAAAACAGTACTAGTGTAGTAAATGTAGGGACGAAGCTTTCTGCAAAATTTCCAATAACCAAGGTATTGCAACAGGGGTGCTGCACTTTGCCTACACTTTTTAAAATTTACATAAGGAAAGCACTAAAAGACTTGGACAGAAAATGTGAAAAAATGGCTTTACGATTTCGACGATATCTCCTTCATGGTACGAAAGCTCCTGGAGGAATACGATCAATGGAGCCTAGAGATCAATGCAATAAAAACTCAAGTCCATTGGCGATCCACCTATAGATAAGTGATACAATAATAAAGTCAGTTCAAGAATATAAATATTTAGGCATGAGAATTACCGGTAATAGCACTAACAAATACGGTGACGTATGGTTCAGAGCTTTGATGCTAAACAATAGAGAACACCAACGACTTGTAGCGGTGGAAATGAATTTTTGGACAAGATGCTACAGATTGTCCAAACTTGAACATGTCACCGACGTCAATATCATGCAATAGATGGAAGTGGCCTATAGCATAATAGATGCCATTGAACTTACATGGGTTATGGGCACCTAAAGTGGATGTGCGACGAAAGGTGGCCAAGAAGAATTCTCAACTGGTTTTCGTACGGGAGAAGAAAAGGGGTAGTCCTAGAAATAGCGGATTAACTTGGATTAACTAAGCCATTGACTCGAAGCACTGGACTGGGAAGACCGGGGAAGATAGAAAATGGAATGTCGGAAAACGCCACCACCCGTAATCCGAACAAACCTTTTTTTCATATCACTTCTATGTACTTGATAGAAGATTTGTTCATATTATTCATAGACAGATTATTGACGAATACGTTTTGGCAGAATCCCGACATAAATAAAAATATAATCTTATGTACAAACCTGTTCCCGTAGAATTTGGAGGCATCATAATTAAATCTTTAACCAAACATCCACCGAAAAATGTTGTTTCTGTACATCCTGGTATACTGCTTACACCAAGAGTTACTTCCAAATTCTTTGAAAGGAATTTTACAATTTGGTATGGTAAAAGTGTAACAAGTGTTTGGGCAAACCATAAATTGAACTGAAAATAAAATTATAAATTCGACATAATTTAAACATTATGTCTATTCAAATATTTATTTAAATGTTATTTTGAAAAGTCTGGTTGCAGATGTATGGAAGAGGATTACACAAGTTTAAACAGCCATTATATTTACTACTTGGATCAGAGTTTCCCAAACTTTTTTGAGTCGAGCCTCGGGTTATAATTATATTGTGTTTAGACATATTCAAGTTAAACTCCTCATGTTGGGCATTATTTTAAAGAGATTTAGGAGCATAATGTATAAAAATATGCAGCATATATAATATGTGTGCAAATATACAGATTATAAAATATTTAGAAAAATAAAAAATGGTGAATTTTCGTCATATTGACGGTAGAAAAGAAAATCTGAAGGACCTTTTGCTCGCGAAGTTTTTTTGTCCATCAAATTTAAATGAAAGGTACTAAATTCTTCCGCTTTAAAGAAGAAAACATGGTTCTGACTTTCGTTTTATTGTAAATTATCTTTAATTACTAATCCGTCATTCATTTACATATAAACACACTATTGATATCTATATGTACCACGTACATACTTGGTATCTGGAAGATAATAATATAAATAATCAATATTACCTGTAGCTCGCAGGACTTTTTAATAGTGAAATATTCGTTTCGCAAAAATTTTAATCGATCAACTGTTGAATTTTCCGGTGAAAGTTTTGCACCTATCGGATATCTAAATCGCGCTGCAGAAAAATTATTTTCCAACTCAAATTCACCCTCTCCATAATTCGTGAAACTTGTCGCTACAGGCTGTAAAACTACTCCAGCAGATATATACTCGGGTAAATTTGTTGAAATCTAGAATATGAATACAAAATATCAGATCAGTTTGCGCCACTATACAGGGTGAAATTATTAATCTTAAATGTAGTGCTTATTATAAAAGATATCAAAGCAATATATAGATAGGAATACAGAAATCTGCAAATTTAGGCAACCAACAGCACTATACTATACAGTACATTTACAGATACTATTCACATAAACAAGCCACTGAACAATGCTATGGCGAGGACTACATGTAAGTCTGCACATACAACCCACAGCATTCACAATTTTATAAAAAGCTATCGGAATGGTGGATTCGCCGGGATTTAGTGTGCAGTAAACGGGACAATAGTCGTAGTTTTACGCTTTGCAGGTATAAGCTTTGCATTGATTTGCTACAAAGAATCTTGAGGGGTTATGGTTCTTCAGTCCTTCTATACGGAGTAGAAGAATGGATGTTAGCAGAATTATCTGTGGAAAAACTTGGGGCATTTGAAATGTTACTATATTATTGTATGCTTAGAATTAGTTGGATTGGGCATATTAGAAATATCAAGGTTTTGCTCAAAATTAGGAATAATAAGAAAATCGTATTTATAGTGACTGTGCAATCAAATTGATAAGATATTCTTTCCAAAGAGTCCTGGTATAACTAAGATTTAATATGTTTGATTTAGTAGAAATTATGCATAGTAAAAATTAAATGTTTTGGTAAGTTAATTGTTTTATATAAAAACGATCGCAAAGGTATAATTTTTAAATCATATGGAAATAAATAGTTTTTGATGGATCACGTTCAAGTTACAAAACAAGTCTCTAACTTAATATATACTAAGAGTGGATTTATCTATAAATTCATATCAAATTTAAACCCCTTATGTACAAACATAGAAGGCAGGTATTTTGGATCTCATTATGGTCAATTATGGATCTCATTCTTGAATTTGAAATGGCAGTCGCACATAGACACAGCAACAAATAAAGATAAACAAAGCATGTTATATGTCAAAATGTTTGCATTAAGTACTGTATATTACACCTATCATATGGCTTAATATTTTGGGGAATATCCGACGCGACATCAAATATTATTAATCTAAAAATGTGCATTTTGTCTTATGACGTGTGGAAGTTGTTGTTGAAATCTATTCTTGAAAACTTTTGCATTTAGTTTTAAAAAAAAGATTCCTCAATATTTTTATTGACTATGGATTCTTAGTTCATAGTCAGTAAAAATAATAGGAATAATTTTATCGAACAGAAAAATAGCAATACTCACGGTACGGATACGGTCAACAAATGTTTGTACATGTACATAGAGGTACAGGTATTTGAGCCTTAACCTTAGTTTCTCACCAAAAAAAATATTAAGGCTATTTGAGAAAATCGTTGCAATAGAAAAGAAAAATTCAAGTAAAACAGTGATTAATTGATAAGGAATGTTTAAGTTTTATTGTTTTATGTTTCATCACCGGCCACGTGTTATAATCAATCGTATGTTATCGCCAATCCGATTATATTAAAATAAATTAAAGTTGAAAGACATCGTATCGTTTCAGATATTCAAAATATTACCCATGGATTTCAGGGTCAGTACAAAGAGTATATATGTAAACCAGTTACCAGCGACGAGGATCTAGAAAAACCAGTGAGTTGGTCATTGTACAGCTCTTCCCTTTTGAAAATGCTATCTTTATAATGTAAAAGTTGTCAATGTGCGTGGTGAACAAAGGTAGCCGTCTTTTGCGTCTACCTTTAATACGATATTGAAACTCAAACGATATTCAAAGGCAATGAAAATATTAGGAGCGTGTCTGACCACTTCCCGATAGAATCGGTATGGAAGTTAAAGTTAAATGGAGAGGAAATATTAAAGAGATGTCATGGAAGAATGGGAATATGGAGATGGAGCGTACGTATGGAATGATGAGGTTGAAAGAGAAATGAAAGAAAGTGTGAAGAGAGTTGCATGGAAAAAACTGAGCACTATAGAGGATGTGAATGGAGTGATAGTAAGCTTGCTTGGAAAGAAGAAGAAGAAGAACAAAAAATATGTTAATAAGGGTGAATATATGCAAATTGGCGAGGAATGGCTAAGGAGGAAAGTGGGGATTTGAGGAAAGTGAGATAGGGGGAGGAAGATTAGGTAAAATACAATACGGCAAAAAAAGGGTGGAAAAATTATGATATTAGGGTTAGAGAGATGGAGAGGAAAAAAGATGAACATGAAATAGAAAACATAAGAAGAGATAAGGATATATGGGGTTATTTAAGGAGAAAGGGAATGATAGGAAAAAAGAGAGAGAAATGCAATATTACTATTAATGAATGGGAAGAGAAGTGTAAGAGGGAGGTAGCTAAGGATGTTGTTTGGAATGGATATCTAGGGGAAGTGCATCTAGAAGAAGATATGTTAGACAAAGGAGAATTTGTGAATATAAATGTCGTAGAGGTTATGAATGAGATGAGGAAAATTTTAAAAAGTCTTAGTTAAGAGTTTACATAATAAAATCGTGTTATGTACACTCTTAACTAAGATCCTGTGGGTCACTAAACAGTTACATATACCCTTTCATAATTATAACATTGTAACATCTTTTTATATATCGTACATCCATTGTCATATATTGTAATGTTGATTTTAGTCCTGATAATGGTTTTAAAATTAGAGAACCGAAATCTCGACTCATATAGACGAAAATCTAGTGTATATCCATTCAATAAAGCCATTATCCAATAACCGAAGATCTTTAATTATAAAACTAAGTGTTCCAAAATTCCATATATTTCATACATTTAACCAAAGCCTCCAGCCGGTGAATGATGACAGTTTGCTCAGCTACGAAGATTGAATGTTTATACTTGACAAATTTCAGGGAAACAATCAAGTACCCCTTCTTCAGAACTTCAGCATGTCTTTAATGGCACTGACAAAATTAATGTCTTTACATTTTCGTTTTTGAAAAAATGTTATTGTATTATAAAATGTAATAATTTACTCTATACATTTTTAATATGTTAACAGTAAAAGCTACTATGAAGTTTTAGCATATATTTTTTAGTAGCTGTAAAAACATGTTAAGTATAAACATTCGCTGTGTAAACTCTTATCATTCACCGGCTGGAGGCTTTGATTGTAAAATGTATGAAATATATGGAGTTTTTGGAACACTTAGTTTTAATTCATTGAAATGTGGACTCCAACACTGAAACGTACAAAATTCTAAACCAGTTAAGTTTCAGTATTCTCCTTAAGCACCCCACGACTTAATTTTACGTAATTTTAATATCAACGAGTTACTACAATAAATGTTAAAGAATTGAGCAGTACTTTAAATTTTTATAAAATTAAATATTTTATATTATTAGGAACACTATTGGTAAATTAATGCCAGCCCCATCCAAGTTTAATGGTTTTTGTTCTAATATTTTTTACAAGCTGCCACAATTTCGCTAGATTTTCAAATTATACTATATTCTCATTTACCTTCGTTGGGTATTTCCCTGAGAAGCTTCGTTAGTTAATTTACATATAAAAGTATGTTGGAAATTAATTATTGTATTGTAGAAGAATTATTGCTTTGTATACGCTGGAACTAGAAAACTATCGACCAATAAGCTTACATAGTCACGTTTATAAACTCTTCACGAGAATTATTACTACACGACTGGAAAACAAATTAGATTTTTACCAACCAATAGAACAGGCC
>WYDF02306852.1:0-15231 GCA_009867245.2 Adranes taylori | reverse complement strand
TTCACAGGTTACACTTCCAATTTCCGAGTGCCCTACTATATGAACACTGCTCTGCTGAACCTATCACAGATCGCCTACAAGCACTACAGTCTAAATATCCGACTCAATGTGATGCAAAAACAATCTGATAGCCCACCAAAATCTTCGTTCTGATTGGAAAGCCAGTTACCACCGTAGCAAACTGCCTTGCAGACCCTTCCCACATCCGCCAGCTTGAATAATCCAAACCATGCAGGAACCTCCTGAGTATCTCCAAGATATCCTTCAATTAATCCCACTGTCTCTAAGATGATCCCTACGACTATATTTAAAAAAAAAGGAAAAAAAAAATTTAAAAATAATAAAAATTAAATAAACAAAAAGAAAGACAAAACTATCACTCTTCCACAACAATCTTAATTTCTATTTCAGGCCAACTAACACCGACAAATCAGTTCACCCCAGTAAACCAAACTCCCTCATCAGTTGACCATGCTATGGCCAAGGTACTGCAGGTTAACTTGGCTGTAACGCGAATGCTATAGCGTAGTGTATCTTATCTGCAAGCTATCAGCTCACCATAATTCTAAAAGCATTCCATTCATTAGCAGTTCCAGGCTGAAGAGGATGATAAATCCTAAAGCGTTATTTAAACAGAGTCTCCAATCTCCCAACAATATACAATCCCAACAGGGAGTGGGGATATGAAATATAATGAATTCGCTAATATGAATGTTAAAATAAACGTGAAATTGTATGTCTTTAATTCATTTCTTTGTCCCTCTAGCTAGTTCATCACGCCACTATCATTTATGTAGACGATTGCCTTTCTTCCAACTAGTTCGTCTAGCAAAGAAACTGCTTACGTAATAACGCAGTTAACAAAATCTAGCCATCCTGAGTTATTTATATAACTTACAAGCCATTAAACTCACAGTATTAAACGCACAAAACTATCTACCATAGTTTTGTAGATAGTTTTGTACCAACTAATTTCAAACGATGACAAATCTCTGCGTTACACTTTACTTACTTGATTATAAATATAATTGCATCAATACCTTTGTCGTGACATTATTATATAACAAATAAATGTAACATAGTTTTAGAAAACACAAATTAATTAGTTCTTTTTATACAATAATATGTAATACGTAATATATGTGTATATTATTTCCACAAACAAGAAACTGTATATTATATTAGTGGTGTTCGTAACACATTAACATCAACAGAAATTTTAAATACAATTGTCGAAATTTGCTGATGAGCCAATTATCTTAAATAGAACTGTTTCTAAATTGTTTTCGTCCAACATCAACGAAAGATCCTAATTAAAAGCCGGAATGGGCCCTACATGAAACTTATACCTTCGTCGACTTTATTCCATCTTTTTCGAACCCAATTTCTGTATGTCCTCAGGCGACATTCAACATATGCGTAGTGCGCCCGGCATCCTATCCAACGTCTCTGATGTGTCACACGGGAACTCACTGTTTATCGAGAAAAGTACGTATTTCCCTTCATTTACATGTAAATTAGACAAAATAAGTTTGGAATAAGATATTTCTCAGTCAGCCATCGGAGACTCTTGAATACACCTGACGTATATATAAATAACTAAAGACATTAGAAACATTATAATTATTTGTGGGTTATATTAGAAGTATTCACACACGTCCCAATAAATTATATATATATATATATATATATATAAAACTATATATAAAATGAATGTTTGTATATTTGAGATTAATAGACTATGTAGTTTTTCAGGGAGAAGGTTTTTATGCTATTCCCTATGTTGTAGCTCGCCACTTCATGGCGTTACAGCACATCAACTTTTACACCGTTCAGCCGATCACCATAATATATACATAGGTATTAGAGTACGAAGAATATTTTTATGCTATTCATATTGTTGTAACTCGCCTCAGGAGATACTGGGATTAGACCATGCCGTTGGCCGCGGCAACGAAACAATATCACTGGGCGCGGCAAAGCCACGGCAACATGTCCCTGCTCGCGGCGATATTTCACCAATTAGGCCATTTCGCTGGCGACAGCAGACCTGTCCGCGCCGTGGGCAAATATGGTGACCTGGTGACCACGGTGACCAGGTGACCAGCCATGAAACTTTATATACATAGGTATTTGAGTACGAAGAATATTTTTATGCTATTCACTTTGTTGTAACTCGCTTCAGGAGACACCGGGATTACCGCATCCGCAGCAATTAGATTATGCCGCTCGCCGCGGCAATGAAACCATATCGTTGGTTGCGGCAGAGCCGCGGCAATGATACAATTCCGTAGGCCGGGGTAAAGCCGCGGCAACTAGACCAACTCGCGACGAAAAAAAAAATATATATATATATATATAATAGTTGTGGTTTTTAAAGAATATGCAAGTTTGGATTCTCTTAGATGAAAACTTGAAACAAAAAATCATTGAATCTCATTCCACTAAGAAATAAAAAGATGATACAAAACTATACCTATATATAAAACAAAATAGAGAACAAAGTCCAATGTGGCATAGAGAAGGAAACAAAACATAAGTTGAAAAAAGTACAGAAGATAGTTTGTGAAATTTAAATGAAATTCAAATGGAAAACGCTTTATACACAAAGGAATATGGTTGTTGGGTATTAAAACGGTGAATATTTCATGGTAATATCAGCCAGTAAACGCAGCCAGCCAACAAGGAACGTAACTATGAATTGTTGCGTTTCTCGGCGTTGTTATTTTTTCCGTTCGAAGGAGTTTAGAGGCCGTTTCATTAGGGTTACAAGGATATTCCAAATAATTAATCAAAACTTACAATAATTAATCAATGAAATAATAACTTTATAGCATTTTTTATTTTATAACAAAATTTATATCTTAAGTTGGTTGGTAGAAATAGTTTCATAGGTATTTGGACTGGAAGCTATATAAAATTATAAAATGTGTTCCCCTGAGTACACATATAAAATTTTTACTTTCCTGAAGCTGTAGTGTTAATGTTTTTTTTTTATTTCTTGGGGTATAAAAGAGCAGTCTATAACAAAATACCAACATAAAGAATATACTGATTACGATCTTGGACTTGAGCAAGTAATAGGGCAACATACATTGGGCAGCATGAACAACAATGGAGAGTTCCTGCTGGACTTGTGTGCCCTAGTCATTGGTGGCACAACCTTCTTCCATAAAAAATATTACAAAGTATCATAGGTATCTGCATATTTTCTGCAGATACCTATCTGCGCACCCAGAAGCAAATTATCAACAGAAGGTCGAAGAAATCTCTCTTGGATGTGAGAAATCACATAGGGGTAGATGTAGGCAGTGACCACCGTATTATGAGCTGAAAGCTGAAAAACACGAAGACCAGGATAGAATATGCACTGAAAATAGGGAACTAGTTTAATGGCCTTAGGGTGGATGATGAAAGTAATATATAAGAACACTGGTTAAAGGTGAAAACAGTCTTCATAGATACATTTGAACGAGTGCTTGGATTTAAGAACCCACAAAGAAAGGAGTGGATGTCGGAAGCAACGTGGGACTATATTGAACAGCAAAAAGAGGTGAAACTGAAACCTAACACGGGCAAGACAACCCGAAAATCCAACTACAGACAGAATATGAAGCCAAGGACAATGAGGTGAAGAATAGTGCTAAGGCGCATCACAGGAAATGGATTTCACGATCTACCAAGAAGGCGGAGAAAGCGGCAGGTACTGGAAACATGAAGGAAACGAAGTCACAAGAGCTTTCTCCGACAAGAAAGTCAACTGCAGAAGACCGGTGAAAAATAAGTCGACGTTCTCACCAACGATAAAGCACAACTTTCAAGGTGGCGCGAAAGCGAGGAAGAGGCTTAACAAGAACTTTGAAAAGAGGAAGAAATTGTAGAGAATAGAGAAGGAATAGGAAATGTAAGTAACATGGATTTACTCTCCAAAGAGATCAAGAAGGCGATCAAGTAGCTGAAAAATGGAATGGCTCCTGACCTTCTATATCCTCTCTCTGAAACACCTCTGACCTTCTATATCCTCTCTTCAGGAAGGTTTGGAATAAACAAATATTGCCGTCTGCAGAGGAATCACCCTACTATCAATTCCAGATGTGTGATACTGAACAGAATCAAAGCACAAGTGGAATAACAAATAAGGAAGGAGCAAGCATGTTTCGAAGTCATCGTTCTTGTAGACCAAATTAGCACGCTTCGTATTACTATCGAACAGTCAAATGAATTTATCACTAGCCTTCATCTTCTGTTCGTAGATTTGCAAAATGCCTTTCGTTTCCTTAAAAGGAACAGTATGTGGAAAATCCTGCAGTAATACTGGATACCGGGGAAGATAACAAAAGTAATTAAAGAAACATATAAAAACTACACATGCCGTGTCATCGACGGGGGGAGGGGGGGGGAGTAAATCAAGGAATCATTCGCAGTAAAGTCAGGAGTTTGCCAGGGATGTGTTTTATCCCCAAGAAACTTTCTATTAGTTCTAAATGCGGTAATGAGGACAGTCACAGATGAAAAAGGAGCATATAGTGGAGTGGAGTCTGCCTAGCCTCCAAGACCTCGAGTGCAAAGCCAAGATGGTAAGTCTGAAAGTAGACTCCTCCAAGAATAAGATTATAAAGATAAACACAAGAGAAGTAAGAATAATGAGGATATCACAAATGCAGAGAAGTCAGAGCAAGAATCCGAAACGCAAATGGGGCCTTCATTCAGGTGTATCCGCTATAGGGGAATTTCTAGAGTGGATACAGCAGAATGAAGGCCCCATTTTCAGAGATTTCTACAACGAATAAACCTCCGCATATCCAGAACTAATGTAAAAACACCAGCAACTTGCAGGTCTGCCAGGCCTTCCTCAAAAAAATTCTCGAAATCTTCTGGTCAAATGTGATATCTAACAGAGAGCCTTGGAATTAAATGAGAGAGAACCCCATCTAAATTCAAATGAAGAGAAGAAAATCGAGGTGGATTGGCCACACTCTCCGTAAAAACCGGAATTCTTTGGAGGGACAAGTTTTGTTCTTACCAAAGACATCAGAGAGAAGGACTGTGGATAAAGAGTCAAAGAAAGAAGGAAAGATTTTTGTAGAGCTAAAAGTTGTCGCTAGAAATAGAGCGTTCTGAAGAAACTTCGTCGAAGTACTATACTCTGGATAAGAAGAAAGGAATTAAGCTAAGCTAAGCTATACCACACAATGAACTTTACATTAGCCTTAGAGAATTGTATTAATCAAGTATTCTCTAGTATTTTTCTGTCTTAACTTCCTTTCTTCCATATTGTCCCTCAAATACAGTTCTAATTTGTTCCCTCTTCTCACTTCAATAATCGAATCGTTCTCATAATTTCAAATCCCCTTCATATCTCCGTGCCTCCTTCTTTCTAACTTTTATTCTTTCAGTTTCTCTAAATATTTCCTTCGGCCTTTTCCATATCTTCGTGTTTCTCTTTCCGTCTGTGTTTCTCTTTCCGTTTGGATCAAATCATTGTCTATAGATATTCTCGATCCTTTTAGTAAGCTCTTCTGCAGGAGTTTCTGTTGTTGATCTTGATGATCCTAATCTCACCAATATTAGACGACACCCAATTCTGTTCACTCTTTTCCTAGCCAAGTGATGCTTTGTATCTCTAGAGTTTTATTCATTTATCTCCATATAATCTCCTTCAATTATTACAATTCTCATTTTCTTTGATATTCTTCATTATTATGTTACATTCTTACTCCGACTTTTGTTTCATCTCTTCCTTTCTCTCTAGATTCTCTAATCCTTCCCCTTAAACCAATTCTTCTCCTTCTCTTTAATCTTTTTTCTCCAATCATTATGCTCAGGTCTACTATCCTTGACCTGAGACATTAAGGTCGAAATATTTTCCAACCTTTCTTTCGCGAACAACGTCAGCTCAGATCTTGGTTAATGCTTGAGTAGCAGTAGGGGAAGCAGAGACATGCAAAGATGGTATCAATAAAAGCGAGATTAGCGGCTGGAAGAATGAAAAATTTGTGAAAATTTCGGATAAACGGTGAGCATGAGGCTAAGGTGTGTGAGAGAAGTATAGTCATTATGGCGCGGAAATGTGGCCGGTAAAAGAAAGAAAGGGCATAGAGAAAATGCAAATCGTAATAATTAAGAGAAAAATCCACGCCGAGCGTAATAGTGATGCAGAAGTTATATAGGTTTAAATGTTGAATGGGAGGGTTGAATAAATGAGCAAACTATAAAATGTAAGTTTTTGCAGGCTTGTGAAAAAAAGTGTACATGTTATCTAAGGAAGGGGACAAAACAAATATTGAATGAATGGAGTGGAGGTAGACAAAAGGCATATGAGAGAATAGTACTGTCTATGAAAGAGTGCCATTTTTTTATAGCAAATAATCCCATAATGGAAAGGAGTTTGAAGTTTAAAAGAGAATTACAAAATATTTCGGCCCCTTATCATGAAATATGTAAAGATTTATACGTTTAAAGCAGGAAATCGCTAATTATAGGTTTTCTCAAGACTAAATCCGTAAGTGCTTTTGAATCCTGAACATATATAGATATGTAAATGATAGCGATGATGAATGAATGATCCACTATATGTATGTTATTAAAGTTTTTTCAATAAATATGTAAATGTATATTTTGACGATAGTTTAATAATACAAGTAAAGAATATTAACCTTTATAGATATTTTTTGGACCGCAAAGAGTATTTTGTTTGAATCTCAAACCCGGTATAATACGGATTTGCATTGGTAAAACATCATACAAATGTTTAGAATGCGATTCTATTTTGAAACATAAATCGACAAAAGCACATTTATACAAGCATTTAAGTACACAAGCATATTCATAGTGGAATATACCCATACAAATGTTTAGAATGCGGTTTTAGTTTTGGTCAGAAAGTACATTTAAATATAGACAAGCTTATTCACACTGGCGAAAAACCATACATATTTATATATTGAATGCAAGTCTACGTTCGAACAGAAAGGTAAATTAAATAAACACAAGCTTATTCATACTGGGCTAAAACCATACAAATGTTTACAGTGTGATTCTAGTTTCAGAGAGTAAAACTATACAAATGTTTAGAGTGTGACTCTCGTTTTAGATTAAAACAAGATATGACAAGACATAAGTTTATTCATAATCGTGATATAGGATATATGTACTTGTTTTGAATGTGGAGCTAAATTTAACCGAAAAAAATATATCGAAAACACGTGTTTATTCACATGGGAGTTTGACAATAGAGTTAATAATATTGTGCCATTTGACTGAAGACATGTGTTTCACCGTTGCTACTTTTGAAGAAAATTAAAGTTCACAGCTTGAACCATCATTTTTCGACATTTCGACGTTAAATGCTTTCGATAAAAGAAAATGAAATTATTTCTGCTAATAGAAAAGAAATTTGTGGAGCCATATGACCGTGTTATACAAGTGTAAATTATACAAGTGCACAAGTGTAAATTAATTATTTCAGTTACATAGAGGAAAAAGTAGAAATATAAATTGTTAATTGAATATGATTTTTTAAATAAAAAGTATTTTTCTATATTTATACAAAAAAAATTACTAAAACATTTTTTGTTATATTTAATCAACATTGAATTAGATTGATTTGTTATCATGCAAAGACAAACATAAAATAATTGCTTCATTTCTGCACTATTGATAATACTTAAATAACTGCTTCTAAAATTATTTATTTTGCTTTTCATTTTGTTCTACGTCCAAATATAATTTTTATAATCTTGCTTTTTACTAAAACCTATTTATATTAAAAACAACGATCATCAAATCCAACTTAAATCGAACCTAAATCAATCCTGAACTTTACATTCTTCAATATAATAAAAATAATCAACAGACCATTAATGAGTACCGATTACAATGATTAATAAAAAAATTAATCAAAATTATGCGAATCCTAGTTATTAAATAATTAAAATCCATTTAAGCTTATGTCAATGGAAAGTTTGTCACCTAAGCCCATTTAGCGACAGCCATTCAGCCTCAAAAAGCGTACATAAACATACGATTATATTAATTGAACCAGAAAAGCCTAAACGCACCATCTGATTGTGAACAAACCCAACTAAGTAACGGGGTGGGAAAGGGTACATGGAAGAAACAAAATAAGGGGAGCAATATAGGAAGTGAATATAGAACTAGAAGTTTTCTAGTCCATTCAACCTTATGTAAATTTCTTAAAAGTTGACCGTTATAGATCAAAAACACATTTATATTTGTTTAAATACCAATTATATCAATTACGTATCACTGATCTAGCTTTTAGTATGTAACTTCCAAGATTGACATATATATATATATATATATATATATATATATATAGATTACCTGTTGAAAACGTAATATGCAGCATTGCAAGTAGTGTAGCAAACTTACCTGAAATAGATGCAGGGGAAATCAGAGAGGAGGCAGCACACCCTCATTAGAAATTACCTGAACAAAACATTAACAAAGATGAAAGACAAGCAACTAAGAAACAACAAAGAAATAGTGACACTACCTGCTGACAAAGGGAACGCAACAGTAATTATGAACACTTCCGACAAAGAACAATGCTAAATGACTTACTTGAAGATGACATTTACGTAAAAATAAGTACGGACCATACCACATACATAGAAAAAAATACAAAAACGAAATTTAAAGCTTCACCTATTGTCGTCAAAATAGCCAAAAAATTAATTCCATGCGAGAAATCATTGAAATGCCCGAACTTTTATGGATTACCGAAAATCCACAAAGAAAATACTCCTCTAAGGCCCATCGTCTGTTCTTTTGATTCTCCGAGATATCGGCTTTCAGCATATTTGGCCAAATATATTCAACCTCTGATAGTATCTTCTGAATCATATGTAAAAAACAGTTAGCACCTTTTAGACATCCTCAAAGAACATATATTACAACCAACTGACATAAGTTTTGATGTCACTAACATCCCCGTAGATGAAACATTGGAGATACGAAGAACAAGACATCAAGTTCCCACGCACATTATTGATTTAATCAACCACTGCATTAGCAATACCTACTTTATCCATAGAGGACAACGCTATAAATAGAAATATGGAGCACCAATGGGTTCGCCTCTTTCCAGCGCTATCGCCAACATTTGTATAGAAGACTTTGAAACAAGAGCTTCGGACAAGATTCTTCGAAAATCAAAATTATGGTTGCGCTATGCTGACAACTCACTTGTGATATGGTTACATGGAAATCAAGAACTACAGAAATTCACCATGGAAGTAGAGAACAGCCATTAATTCCTGTTTTAGATGTACTAATTTCTAAGACAACTAACGGGTCTTTTTGCATACACAGAAGTAAAACGCATACAAACCGCTAGCTACACGCTAATTCACTTCACCATCCAGGACAGAAAAATTCTATAATAAATTCTTTAATTGATCGGACATTACTTACCGATAATGAAGGAATAGACTCTGACGTCGCAATATTGCGAGGCGGACTTCTCCAGACGGCTTTACTAATACCCAAATAAACAAAAATCTACTCCATCAACACAAAATACAACGTCCAGAACCAGCACCATCTGAACCAATTGCCATTGCCACTCTTCTGTATATAAAAGGAACTACCGACAAAATATCATCAATCCTAAAGATAAACGGTATGAAAACAGTATTTAATACACATAAAAAAATCAGCAACATATCATCCAAACGAAAAGAGACACATTCTTAGAAAATTCCAAGTGTTTAGAAAATTCCAAAAACTTGATATTAGACCAAATTCAGAAAGAATGTTATTCTGAACCAGTAAGCACAAAAACAAATACAATTCCAAAGCACAAGTGCAATATTACTTAGCCATAAAACTTGGTTTCACCCATATAGTAAAAACGACATTACAAAATGGACAAATATTGTAACGCTAAAAGATATTAGACGTATTCACTTTTTGGGATTCTATTGTAGAGACATTAAATGATATAATCCTAATAGATAACCTAAGGAAAATTGAGATCCATTCTATCTGACACATACGTAAAGGAGTTGAACATATGTGAATTTTGTAAATGGTCACGGAGAAAAAACTTGGTGCGACGAAAAAAGCTACAAGCAGAGGGGGAAAAGTACTCTTTTTTATGCAAATAAATTGTGCTTCAGTGTGTTAAAGAGAGTTAATAAAAAATAGGTTATTTAATAGACAACAGTGAGACACAACAAACTTTTGCAGAAGCCTAGTGCACGAGGTCGCACACGGTCAACCGACAATATAAAAGCCAAATTGTGGCTCAGAATTGATGCTAAAATTTATTAGAAGTTGATAAGCTCAGTCTAAGGGTTTATTTTAGAAACACGCGTATATTATTTTTCTTGTGAGTGCTGTGGCAGATGTACAAATGTGAGTTAACATTTATTTTATTTTAAATTTTGGCTATAGGAACTATAACACCTTTAAGTCTTGAATTTTATTCAGAGTAAATAATTTATTTCAATGTAATTAATTTTCATTTCATAACAAGCTAACAAACAATTAACTTTGATTTAAATATTGCTTACTAATTTTTATATTTTCCTAAGTATTGATAATAAAGTTTACAGGTTACGTATAAACCTGTATGGAAATTTAATTGGTCAGAACCAAATTATATTGTGATATGTTGTGAGTCAACCAGTTTTTATTAACTACCCTCAAATTATTATTATTATTAATTACATGTTGTTTGGTCGTTGTTTTATTTATTTTCGCATGGGACGAAAATTATGCTCGGTTCGTATTAACATTTATGTATACCAAATAAAACTTAACTATTTGGCAAAATTCATAAACCCTCTTTAATTATTGTAGTCTGTCAAATAAGTTATTTGTAGATTAATATTGTTTCAAAAATTTTATGCGTTTTATTTGAATTGTGTTAATTATTAATGAAAGTAAAACAACATCATAAAAAAGTGAAAGGATATATTAAGATATAAAGAATATATTAGCATTTAATACTTTCCAAAGAAAATAATGTCAGAAATCTATTAATACCAATAGGCCTATTCATATGAAAGGGAAATCTAGGTGACGCGAGAGAAAGGGGGTGACACTGTTGTCAGATAATACTCTCGCATAAATAAACCGGAAGAGATAAAATAAGCGTTTCAGTGTGTAAGTAAGTTTGGCAAGCGCGGTTCCGGCGAAGTTGTTGTATACTGACTGTATTCAGTTGTTTCACCAAATTTGTATTTTTTTCCTATAGTTGTATAGATCCTTCTTGTGTGTGAAAGATTTATTTTTATTTTTAAGACCGACACATGGAAGAAAAAGACAAAGAGGAAAAGTTTGTTTTATTTTCTCTGCTTTTTGTTGTATGTGTGTGTGACATTTTGCGGCCTTGACAGCCTAAAATTTGTGAGTAAATACTGTAAGTTCCTATTCCAATCTGGAAAACATAAAATTTGAAATGAAGCCAAACGATTCAAACATTTCACATTACTTTGATTATTAATTATTAATAATTATGATGTTTAATTTATAAAATGCCTAATATTTCCTATTTTAGTAATATAATTAAATTATCTTAGTTGCATTAGCGTCGAACATTAATCTTCAAAATGTTTGAATAGTTTAATCTACTATATTAACCCTTTACGAACGAGCATTTATTTTTAAATGATTCTCAACAGATCGACTGAGTTCGTGTTCATTCAAATTCGATCTTTTTGCGTCCAAATAATTGCACCTAATGCATTTAAAAGGTTTTTTAACGATCTGCAATCGTTCATGATCACCAAATCATTTTTAGGATTAGCTTTAAAATCACATTCGAAGCACTGAAACAGTATTTTTAACCAAATGCCAACGTTTGTGTACTCTAATACCATCTCTTTGTGTGGTGCAAAGTCACATTCCCTACACTTAAAAGGTGGCTGAGTTGAATCAACTCATGTCTAATTAAACTTCATTTTTTCATGACCTCGAAATCGCAAATGGAACACTTATAACAATTTTTCTTCCAATCTTTACGAGCATGAATATATAAGTTCTATACAGAACTTTTGTATTGAAATTTTCAAATAGTAATAAACAGTATATGAACAAGTATGTTTATACTAAAAGACTGAAATAAACAAAAACATGAAGATTTGAGGGGTTGAAATAAATGATATATATATATTTATGTATATTTGTTCTTTATGTTTTTTTATAAATACATTTATTGATAAATTTACATTTTATTTAAATAAAAAAAAATGTCAATGAATAAACAAGTAAGTATTAACAAATAAGTATTTTATTAACAAGTAAGTAGTTATATTTCTAAGGATGTGGTATTTCTCCCAACAGTCGCCATGGCATGTAGGAGAGGTTTCCTGCTGCAAGCAACGCAATTAGTACGTGTTCCGCTCCGTCCTCCCAGTGTTCTTCTATGGCAGCAAACAATGCAATCTTTTTTGGTATCCAGTACGAATGGCATGCAAGCTTTCATCTAGTCTGTCTTCTGTTGCTCCTCTTCGGGGTTGTGCTAATGTTCAGAAGTCGCACTCCATCATTGTTCTACCAATATTTTATACGAAATTGGTTTCATATTCATGCCTGAAGAGCAATTTTCGCCACGTGCACTCCATCCATAGGCTTAGTGTAATTTGTCGCAACATCGGATTTGCCAATCGACACTGTTGCACCATCACGTAACTTTCTACCTACATGTGTGATTTTGGCAGAGTCCCAAGTACTAACAAGTCACGCTTTCTAAGAGCAATTGTATTTTTTCTCGTATATTTTCTTTACTTTTACTTCTTGAGGTTTACTTTTACTCTTCTCTATTTCGTTTTATGGTGCCTCTGACATAGCATTTAACTTTAGTATTTTATGAACTAAAGACACGCTGATGTAATATCGGTCGGTGAAGATGTGACATCCTTCAGTTACGTAATATTTTTTTTCAGAAATATAATAGTATTGTGGTGGTCACTGGAAGTTCTGGATATGGAAGATTTTCAGTTGTATTGGAGCCGTAATAAGGAAGAATGAAATAAATCTATTCTGCATTTGAATCCGCTAAAATGTATATTCTTGTTCCCCATTTAGTAGGTTTAGCGAGATTGTAAGTAATAAAACCAATTTTACTTTTAAACTGAACCATTGGTACATCTACAGAAATATTCTGTTATGGTATAAAATTTCAGAATTTGTCATCTACGTATTCCAAGAAATCTTTCAAATGTGGATTTCCGGGTGGACTTTCTTTCAAATGCAATATTCGGAATATTGGGTTGAACCGATCTCTTGTGAATTTGTCTGCCTATAACTGACACTGAGGACCAATTTCTATTTTCTAACGGAATTGTGCCCATATTGAAAAATCCTGAAAAAAAACCGAAAATACTTTCTTTTCTAGATCAACCAAATTCCAAACTGATCGCTACCAACGAGTTCAAAAATATTTGGAGAAATTTGAATGCCTATTATTTTTAGAGTCGCCGTAAAATTTTATTCGCTGATAAATATTATTTCGTTCAGAAAAGTTTTCCCATTGGCTGGAGTCGTCCGAGCCATCACTTTCGTGCTCCATATTTTCCTTCATTATCACTTTCCGCTATGAACATAGCGCGACGTGTTTCTGAAGGAAATAAGTTATTATTAGAACTAACGGTTCTCCAATTTTTGGTTCTTCGGTTCTGTTTTTCCATATTTTATAACAGCAGTGTACAGTGTTCCATTTTTAACATAATCGTTTGTTGGGCCTATGTTTCTGATCCTAATCCATCTCCATTAAAGAAATAGTACTGCGAATTAATAATGCGCGCTTGGTGAGTATAGGTGACTCCCCTTTGTTCTATTGCACTATTCAAATATAAAATCAAAGACCAATTCATATTTATAACTTTTCGGTCTTCTTTTCCAACATAACTTCTTTGTAAGTTTTAGGCCTTCGGTGGGTACATTCGTAGTTTACTGTAGCCCATCCTTAATTCATTAAAGTGTATACTTTTATAATTCTATCTAAGTGTATACTTTTTATAATTCTCACGAAGCACGTACTATTAATTCACGAACTGCAGTACTATTTCTTTAATGGAGATGGATTAGGATCAGAAACATAGGCCCAACAAACGATATAAATGTTAAAAATGGAACACTGTACACTGCTGTTATAAAATATGGAAAAACAGAACCGAAGAACCAAAAATTGGAGAACCGTTAGTTCTGTTTTATAATTCTGTTTCTCTTCTTCTCCCTCTGTACATGCCTTAGATTGCATAACCATTCACATCAATGATTTAAAATAACAAGTTTCATATTTTTCTAAAGCCTCACTAGCTTAATATAACAGACGCCAATTAATGATCAATTAATGATGATTTTTATATGCACAATTAATGAAGATTTTTTTACGGCTTAGTAACCTAGCCAGAAAAGATCACAGCACAGCAAAAGATCAGTACCAAGTGTCTCTCCCTAGCTTCTAAAACAACTCGATTTACAACTTTACTCAACTTCCAAAAAATCAGCACCTTTTCCAATCTATTAAAGAGGATTCACAAAATAATTTTCAACAAGTCATACTCTTGGTGTATTTTATTATAATCTTATACATATAGCTGTCATAAATCACTTAAGATAGGTCCGAATGCTTTAATATGTCATTATTGATCCAATAATTTCCTTCAATGAAAATGCTAATGCGTTAAAATCAAAATAAGTTCAAAGGAACTAACAACTATGTCAGAACTATCTTTTTAAATTTTATACGTTTCAGTGTTGGAGTCCTCATTTCACTGAATTAAAACGAAGTGTTCAAAAAACTCAATACATTTAAAAAACCAAAGCCTCCAGTTGGTGAATGATGGTATAGTTAAATTTAATAAGCTGATTTTTTAATGAGATGATTGACATAGCTAAATTTAGTAAGAAATAAATTTAATAAGCTGGACACCAATTTCCTCGGACACCAAAATCCATAGCTATATTTCCTCGAATAATGAACTTAAAAAATATGTTTCTTTAAATTATCTCAATAACCATTGCAATAGATTCACTAATGTTTTAAAAAACATAATATCAAAATAGCCTTTCACACCTCCAATGAGCTGAACAGATTCAAAAACATACCTGTAACTCAATTTATGTGGGTTTAACTTCAAAGTTAGGACGTTAGAGCATTTCTACTCTATCAGGCTTAACAATGGAAAAGATCAATTAGCTAAACAAATCTTAGACAGCAGTATTTATTTTAGTACACAAATAACTTCAATATAT
>WYDF02306841.1:0-15232 GCA_009867245.2 Adranes taylori | reverse complement strand
AATAAATAAATAAATAAATAAATAAATAAATAAATAAATAAATAAATAAATAAATAAATAAATAAATAAATAAATAATTCTATAACAAACATTGATGCTCAGCGCTTTAAGACAATCTATGTTTTATTGGTAACAAAGAGCCGGAATGTTTATTACAGTTTTACAGATTTGCATAATATTTCTGTCATTCAAGTTTATGATTTTATTTTAATTAAGTAATGAATTGTAGTCACTTAATGTTAAGTAATTAATTAACTGCATGTTTTGCTTTAAATTATTTTTTCTTTCGTTGCCCAAAGTGCAAAGATATACAGCGATGAGCCTCCGAAGCAGGCACCAGTGCAAGCCCTTGAGCCATGTCAATGAGCTAAAAATCGATCTCTGAGCATTCACCAATATTTTAATACATACTATCAGATAAGTAATCGGAATGGTGAATGTGCCGGGCCTTACTAAGCAAAAGGGCCTTACTATACTCCTTATTTTATTTATTGACCAGGACGGAAAATTAGTTTCTATTGATATCGAAGAACTGCATTTATTCTTGTAAATATATTTTATACTATATTCTTTATTTACTTAACCTGTAATCGAGTATAAAATTATGTTACTCATTTATTTACTTGCATATTATTAATGTACGCTTTATCTGTTATATATTAAATCGTAAGGATATTAAATCCTTCTGTACTTCTATTTAATCGTAATTATTTAGGTAAGTTTCCACAGCTATATGGTATCGCGAAACTTCATAATATATTCATTGTATTATATAAGTTCCGCTTTGAAGTGTTTAAATTAACCTCACATTTTCTTACCTATAATATTCCATAGTAATTTTACAACAATAATGCTATAAGATCCTCTCCCGTGTGAAGTTATTTTACTACCTGACCGCGTTAGGTTAAGCCTCTCGAGCTGAGATATAAAAACATAATCTTACTCCTGCACCATTTTTTAAAATATTTTTATAGCGTAAGACCTTCCCAACATCAAGCTTTAAATATGTAAAGTTTCCATCTTTTTTACATGTTTTTCATATATCTGAATGATACCTAATAAATTAATAAAGTTGTAACTATTCAAAACATTAGGGGATTAATAAGACGGGTACGTTTTTGTTGTTACAAATAAATAGGCAAAACATATGATTTAGATTGATCAAGGGTAAAAACAGACAAATCGAGTGCTATGTTATGTTGAAACTTCATTTTAACACTTATAGTGGTATTTAATTTATTTTCATAGATTTTACTTACTTTTAGAGTTACAAGTTTACTGATAATACTTAAAATGGATATATAGCGTAAGGCTAAGCTATATTCCAAATTATTTATTAAATAAAACACTAAATTTAATAACTTCAGAAATATAACTTTCAGGACCATATTCTTCTAGTTCGTCTGTCATATCGCTGATACATTTTCCAATTGGTGGATCATATTCACCATCTCGATATACATATGTCACCGAATTAGTATCGTAGTACAATACTCGTTCTATAAGCTGCTCAAGATGAGAATATTGCTTAAGACGTGCCTGAGTAGAATCTTATGATGCGATACAAATATTGATTCTAACTAATGATTCTAATTTTTATTGTTACAGAATTAAAATGATATTATATATGTTAATAATTAAGTGCCAAGGAAAAGCACTTTTCTGTGTTAGCGCTTGCCGCGCCTGACGGTGACGAATGTTGTGTCTACACAGATCTTTGATGGTAGTCGTAAATTAGGCGATTGAGTGGATGCTGATGGTGGTCGTACCGTAGAAGCATTTTTATCTGATTTGTTGTTGGTGTAATTTATTTGTTGTTTATTTTCACGGTATGGATGTAATACAAGTTTCCAAGTGCTAGAAATGTTTTCGTTGTCATTTCATTTATTCTTCGTGTTCAATCGTTTTTCGACTTCTATAGTTTCTCTAGTAATTCTTTTGCTATAGTGGATTTCTGAGGTTATTGTTCTAGAGTTTTCAAAAGCTATTCTATGACCAGTTGGGAATTATGTTGGACAAGGGCGAACGTGCTGAGATTCTTATTGTCGTTGTTTGGTTCTTATTGACTCAGCTTCTGTTTTTTGATCGACATTGACCAAATCGCATTCGTTGCAGGGTACTTCGTATACTCCTTGGTTTTCTTATGGAATTTTGTCTTTTAGTTTGGATAATATGATGCTGATTTTTTGATGTGTGTTAAATACTGTTTTGTTGCCATTTTTCTTTAGGATCGATGACATTTTATCGGTATTTCCTTTTATATACGGAAGAGTTGTAGTGGCAATTGGTTCAGACTCCTCTCGTGTGTAAGTACCCAACAATTTTTGGTAAAGTAGCGAGTAGAGTCTACTCTCCTCGCTACTCTACTAGGAACTATACCCGTGTTAACTTGGCTTTATAGATAATACGAAAAGTGTGCGCTCTTTGCATAGGTAAAGATGTTTACAACAATGACGCTAGTAAAAAAACTATATACAATTCGAGCATATAATATCGAGATCAAGATTATTCAATAATAATAATTATTATTAGATTAACTTATGATTACTGATTATTATCTAACATTTTGTCCCGTAAATCATGAAATAGTATTATTTTATTATCATGCAATTTTTTGTAAATAAATCATATTAGTTTTATTCGTTCAATTTAATCTATCAACAAATCGAACTTCATCACAGTCTATTTCTTCCACATTGATCACAGAATGTTTATTACCTCTTTTACTATAGTTATATGTTTCAATCGAGTCTAATAGCAGTTAATGTATGTCATTTAACATAAATCTAATGTTCTTTTCTGTTACGTTTTCCTTGTGCTCATATCAACTGTATAGTTTTGAGCCCACATTGATACGGAGGTAACCCCCACTCCGCGTTTTATGAGTATTTTATCAAAAATGTATTTTTTTATATTTTAGTTTACTGGCATTTCCAAATTGTTTGCAACTACGTTTTGACATTTTTCTTCTTTTACCAACTAATTAGATCTGTTTGTTTGCAAATCATATTGAATAGCAATTTCTTAGAAAAATATTCTTCAATAACATCTGCGGTCGTCATTTCTTCGTTGTAGTTTTTCCTGGAATTAGAAAAATCTCGTGTATAAATTTATCCTCATTTCCTATATGGATCTTTACTAATCGGTGTCTTTCTCTCATTGACACATTACAACCAGAGAATATGAGTGTATAATTTTCAATTTAAAAGGACATCTATTCACACGAAACTAATTTATGGAATATCCTCGACTTCAGTTTTATTAGCATTGTTTTAGTTTTCTAGTGGACAAGATACTAACATTGATTATGACCTTTCTGACAACGATTATCTTGATCATGATTGCCACTTAAGTTGAAGGTTCTAACAAATTTCATACTTGCTGTACGTTCTTGAAATTTTCTTTTAGGGATATTCTATGACATGTCCAAGTATTACGCATTATATATAATAGTTATTGGGGCAATTTAGTGCACTGTGATAGGTCTTCGCTGGCGACGCTGCTATCGGAGGGGCCTAGCGACTGTCACAGATGACGCAAACAAATATCTTAATTATTATGGAATATTACAGCATTTAGAAATATGTACACTCGGGCGCCATGTCAGAATAACGCGAGACCGAACTTAGAATCTGATCTTGTTCTTCCTCCAGTCCGCAGTGACTTACTGAGGGCATAGGTAGCTTCGAGTCTTCCGAGTAATCCAGTGGTTCTCGTTCTTGTGGGCAGCAGAAAAAGACTAACTGGTAATTAATAAAACGGCATTTAACGATTTAAGAAAATGACGTCTATTGCTCTCCTAGACAATATAAACAGAGAAAGAACTATACTTGCATGATTAAATGTTAGTAATTAATCAAATGTTAAATTAAATCAATTTCGGTGAAAATCTAAACAAAACAATAACAATAAGTATGTACAAACAGTTAATATTACAATGGGACGGCTGGGGTAAATGTAAATACACGTTATGTATAACGGAGAAGCTAGGAATCTTAGTAGTTCAATGTAGGTCATTATAACACCCTATAAGTGCTATGTTTGCTGAGTGATTAAAATTAACCCCGTGAACGCAAGTTACATTTATTCATTCTAGTGAATAGAACAATAAGGGTATCACTATTATTTACAGTAAGACCGGTGCACGCAAGTGTTTGGTTGGTGATGGGGTAGAAAAAGAAACAAAGCTATTGAAACATATCTGCAATTCAATCAAGGAGTATATGGTATAGAAAATCGCTCATCAAATGTGTTACTATCTCGGCGACTGTCGCTTGCTATCGCTCGGCTCATTGTCTCAGTTTGGCTGGGCCGCTCTGCTGGCTGCTGGTCTTCCTTTGAGTTCTCAAAATCAGGAACTAAATTATTATGGCAAAAATTTAGCTATTTATAGTCGGGGACCTTCGCTCAACTTTTACTGATATACGGGTCTATATGTAGCCATCACACTACATTTTATTTCCCGACACGGTTTAACTCACACAATGCTATACAATTCTCGGTACTAATTCTACCCTACGTGGCAGCGTAACACACAATCTCTCTTGGCGACATTCCCAAGCATTACTATAGAATTCCCAAGCATGCTGTTGCAGTCTCTAACACAGGTATCAATGCAGTGTGTGAACAGTCTATATGCGTTTCGCGTATCCACATAATATACATACACACCTAGCAGGCATAAACTGTCATACATATTATCTACGGAAAACATATTAAACATGTGTGCTAGAGACAGTAAAGCAAGCGACAATTTCTCTCTCTCTCTCTCTCTGCTGCATGCCATTAGAGAGGCGTTCAATTGAATTCCCCTCTCTCATACGTACGTACTCTGCATATTTCAAGTAGTGAATGAGTTTGTATTTGTTATTAGTTTAATTCCATATAGGATTTCAGAATATCATGTGTTTAATTAATTTAATTTGTAATTTAAAGAGACCTTTATCTTCTATAGTAAAATGCTTTGTTACAGTACTTATAGATAAATAAATTCAAAAAATTAGCAAAGTACAAAAATAGAGTTCATATTTATACATATCATTCAACTACAGAAAAAAAAGAAGTAAAACTTATTTTTTATAGATATTTCTATAAGACTAGCATAACATAATTCGTATTCAGTAGGCCTATATCTTTCGAAGAGTGGAGAGCCGAAAATTATTAATTAACTTTTGATAAAGAAGTGCGCGAACGTGAACACGCCTTTTTTCATTGTGGGCTCGGGATTTTAGCCTATGAAGGATATAATAATAATAATCGGCGCGGTTTTTCCTTGCGTAAGCGGTGATATAAAGTTTTCACAAAAAAATTAATAGAAGAGGTGACGTACTTGATTCTAATAAAGTTTTAATTAAGTTGCCTTTAGAAGACGTTTATTCGAACAGTGATTCTACATTCTATTGAAAATGATAAAATATTCTATTTTCGTCACAGTTTAATTGTATCAAAATAGATTATTATAGTAATTAATAATAATATATTCCTTAAAATGTATTTAACAAAGTATTTTAACGTTTTCATTTTATTAAAAAAAAATAATTTTATCCTTAACGATTTATTGTAATATTAAATTAAAAACTTAAACTAAAATATATAAGTTAAAATAAAATAACTTGTTTAAAACTGTGAATTTCATTTTTATATAACTAACTATATGGGAACTCGTGTAAATAACTTTTCAAGTAATTGTAATATCAGATATAATTTTAAGCGTGCTAATTTCCCTGCCCTGTACAACGCTTTATTGCATGTAGATTGGAGCGATTTGGAAACTTTTTCTGATATCGACAAAATGTGCCTTGCTTTTTATGATAAAATACATAATAGATTTAATTTGCATGTGCCGAAAAATAGAAGCAAAAACATAAGTTGTAACTATCCGGTATGGTTTTCAAGCGAAATTATACATAACATTCAGTTAAAAAGAAATTACAAAAAATATAATTTTTTACGTTCTCGTGACAAACTTAATTCATTACGTACAATCATTAATCAGCAAATTACAGCTGCGTATGATCAATGTCTAGTGCAGACTGATTCTTCATTACAAAATGATCTCGTGGTATTTTGGTAATTTGTTCAGCAGAAGAAGTGTGATTCTAGAATACCGGGTGGGATGTCCTATCGAAATAACTCTTATAACACATCAAATGATATAGTTAACGCATTTGCACAATTTTTTAAAGACACTTACTTGGGGAAAAAAAAACGGTCCCCTTATGCTGCAAGCCATTCCAATTTATGCGGAGAGCATGATGGTTCTTTAGCATTAGTCGAAATTGATACGAACATAATTATTAAATCCGTAAAGAAGCTTAAAACTTCATTTATAGCAGGTGAGGATCAAATTCCTAGTCTAGTACTAAGAGACTGTGCTAATGTGTTAGCCCATCCTCATTACATAATACTTACTTGTGCACTTAAAACTTGTAACTTTCCAAATGTGTGGAAAACTTCTCGGGTATGCCCAGTATAAAAACAAGGTGATAAATCTTCTGTGGACAATTATCGTCCAATATCCATCATAAACAACTTCGCAAAAGTTTTTGAAACATGCTTGTACGAATTAATGTCTTCTTGCATAACAGACAAGATATCTGACTTCCAGCGTGGGTTTGTCCCTGGTAACAAATTTTGCCTATTTCTTTGAACATGTCATTGACGCAGTCGACGAGGGTGGTCAAGTAGATGTTATTTATACTGATATATATAAGGCGTTTGATCAAATAGCTCATCAGATACTCTTGTCCAAAATGGTAAAGTTTAACATTGGCCCTCACTTGATAAATTTCTTCAAATCTTTCTTAAAGAATAGGTACCAATATGTATTTTACAATGGGTATAGTTCCGATTCTTATCTTGCTACATCTGGTGTACCACAAGGTTCCAGTTTACGCCCTATGCCTTTATTAATTTTTATTAAGAATCTTGTTGCGCCATTGTTGTCAAACAAGCTTCTCTTTGCTGATTAAAGATCTTTTCAAATAGAACCACCACATCTGATTCTGCATTTTTGCAACTTAACAAAATTTATCATTGGTGAAAATTGTGTAAGAGATCTAGAGGTTTTCTTTGATTTTGAGCTTTCATTTACGTGTCATATTACTAAACAATGTAATGTAGCTGTCAAATCACTAGGTGTCATATTACGGAATTGTAGCGAGCTATACGTGGACACATTGAAAGTATTATTCTGCTCATTTGTTGGGTCTAAACTTCAATACTGTTGCATAATTTGGAATCCCTCATATGCAACCTATAAGTTGATGCTAGAGACTGTTCTTAAAATATGTCTAAAATATCTACCTTGTGTGGTGCTTTTTTACAAAAATTAATCTTTATTTTTACATCTTGCGGGTACGCTCTCTATCGTTGAAATCACGAACTTCAAAAACTTTTCCAGCGATTTTTCTTGGCAACTTTAGTACTGCATATGTATTTCCTACAGCTCTTAGTAATATAGTTTCTGAGTTAGACCGTTAGCCAGCCTTAGTGGGAAAACCTGTATAATTACATCTTACCTGTAGCTATCGTAATGTTGTGACAAGTTTTGTCGTTGAAGATACAGCTTGCCTCATATTTGTGTCACATTTTTGAATTAGCTGCTTAACTTTTTCCAATAAATTGTCAAAGTGCTCAGCATTCATTGGAACAACATTGCGATAACTTGGGAAAAAATTAGTTCAGTATTAACTTGAACACGATGCATAATCCATCGTTTTCTCCAAACAGAGCTTTCTTCTTGCGTCCATTGTTTTGTTGTTTATAATAATTACAAATTTAGCGGCTACCTTTCATTTCACAAAATTAATAAACACCAAAACGGAATTCCGCTTGTGTGCACACTAATAAAATTCAACTATAGCAGTTTAGTTTTGACTCCTCGTATAGCCCCCGCATAGTAATATTTGTGAATAGTGTATAGTTCTAATTTTGGGTATAGTTGACTATACTGGAGTTCATGTGAAAAGATATGCTAATTTACTATACCTATAGTAAAAACTATACGGTTAGTTTTCTATCCCGTGTGTATGTAGCATAATACGTGACACAGATTTTTATATTGTGTTTATCGTTATTTGGAATGATTTTCAAATTGAACGAAGGTGAATTTACTTGATTTAATTTAACACTAGTTAAAAAAAATATTAACTCGTTTCTTCATGCATTAGGTACTTGATAGTTTTAGTAAACTCTAGAACTCATTTAATCTATATGAAATTTGGAATACAAACAGCTGGTGTTTTTTTTTCTTACGTGGCAATGTTTTTATTTGGCGATAGAAAGCATTAGACAACTGTATTTACTTTAGAAACTATGTGTCCATTGCACCGTGAAAGTACACATTTAGAATGACTCAACTGAATCTGTACTTTGCTGCACTACACGTAACCTACTCCATATTGATTTACTGCAGAGACAAAAGAATATATCTTCGTAGTTTTAAAAGACGAGTTTTACTGTAAAATCAAGCAAATAAAAAAACAAACTAGAGTAAGTTACATTATTTATGATCCACGAGGTTGTACTATAAGAGCATTAAATTTTATTTTACTTTTTTTTTGACACGACACTTTTAGATTAATGTTCCGTTATATTGTTTTATAAGCATGTTATGTTTTATACTATAGAGTGGAAAAAAGGAATTTTAACAATAAGAAACAACTTATTTAAAAACAAGTCATATTAAATTACTTTAGTTTCAAATCCAGGTACTTTCGGAACTATGAACGTAAATCTAGTTACTTTTGGAACGCTAGTGACTGATCTAGCTTTAAAACTTTTTCATTAAAACTAAGATAATCTCAAAATGTTTGTTTACATTCTTATCAACACGATGATATACGAAGATCTACGATGCTATACGAACGATGAACGAACTCCGAGAATCGACTCCAATATTTTGATACATTTCATCAAATAACAAATGGTGAATGTGTCGTGCTTTACAGATCAATCTCTCTTTCTTCATATCAATGGAAAATTTTCCGTTGATATGAAGGAAATAAATGTTAATCACTTTTAACATTTATTTCCTATATGGAAACTCTTATATGTCTAGACATTCGTGGATGGGCCTTTCTCAAGGTTCTGTTCTCAGTCCGGTATTATTTAACATAAACCGAACCGAATTACTCAAACCCTTCCATACCTCCCTCAGTCAATATTCTGATTTATGCGGGCGACGTGACTCTCTGCCACTCCAATAAGGCTATCAATATAATTAATGAATATCTTCAAATGCCTTGTGTAGAACGAGTCATTTTCTCTCTAATCTAGGGCTCTGTATATCTTCTCATTAGAGTGTTGCGGTGATCTTCTCTAACGCTGGTAGCCTGCCAGTAGTCAATATTAGCTATAACAATACTCATATCCCACAACTCAATCAATCAAATATTTAGGAATTATTTTTTATTCCAATCTGAAATTTGAACATCTCATAAATGATCTCGTAGCATTATGCCACTAAAGAATAAATATTCTTAAGTCGCCCGCAAGGATCTACTGGGACGCTAACCAAAAATTTGGTTACTTTTAAACACATACAATACATCGCATTAAGAATTTGTTTACGTTTAATGCGTTCATCTCCTACAAGATCCATGCAAGTAGAAGCTTCAGAACCTCCTTTTATTCTTTGATTTTTCTGGCTAGGAGCAAAATTCCTTATATAGAAATATTCATATAACTGCCCAGTTATTTCTAGCATCCGAATATTGAAGGGTTCTGTCTCCCGATCCTTAAGGTACAGGAATAGAGACCCTTCTCTCATAAGATACTTAAAAAAATAGTTATGTTTTATACACTACAGTGGAAAAACTTTAGTTTCAAATCTCGTTACTTTCGGAACTAGCAACTAAATCTAGTTACTTTTGGACCGCCAGTGATATCTAGCGTTAATTTTTTTAAAATAAAAGTAACATAATCTCAAAATGTTTGTTTACATTCTTATCAGCATGATGATATACAAAGATCTACGAAACTGCAAATGATGATCAAGAAAGTCTGAGAATCGACCTCTAAGCATTCACCAATATTTTAATATATTCCATGAATAAAAAAAAAGTGAATGATGAATGTGCCGTGCCTTACAGACCAATCACTCTTTCTTCCTATCTATGGAAAATCTTTGAATACATTATCAAAAATCGCTTAGTATGGTTCGTATAAAATATTCACCAATTCCCATCATCGCTAGTTGGATTTTGTAAAGGTAGAGAATGCATGGAATGTTTAGTTTATATTGCAACACAAAGAAGAGTTTAATTAGTAGAGAATACTGTACTTGTATATTTTTAGACATATGCAGTGTCTATGATAATGCCAACCCGTATATGTTGTTTTCTATTCTTCAGAAATTGGGCTTTCCCCAAAGTTCATCAAACTGATTCATAATCTAATCCCTTTTAACGTTTATTTCCTATATGGAAACTCGAATATGTCTAGACATTTGTGGGTGGGCCTTTCTGAAGGTTCTGCTCTCAGTCCGGTATTATTTAACATAAACCGAACAGAATTACTCAAATACCTCCATACCTTCCCTCAGTCAACATTCTGATTTATGCGGATGACGTGACTATCTGCCACTTCAATAAGGCTATCAATATAATTAATGAATATCTTCAAATGCCTTGTGCAGAACGAGTCATTTTCTCTCTAATCTAGGGCTCTGTATATCCTCTCATAAAGGTGTTCCGGTGGTCTTCTCTAACGCTGGTGGCCTGCCAGTAGTCAATAACAATACGCATATCCCACAATTCAATCAATTAAATATAATCGCCCGCAAGGATCAACTGGGAAGCCAACCAAAAAGTTTGGTTACTTTTATACAGATCTTTTATTAGATCTATTCTGGATTATGAATGCTTTATTAATGCAGAATGCACTAAATTCAGAATGAATAGAATTAACCGTATACATTACATCGCATTGAGAATTTGTTTACGTTTAATGCGTTCACCTCCTACAAGATCCATGCAAGTAGAAGCTTCAGAACCTCCTTTTATTCTTTGATTTTTCTGGCTAGGAGCAAAGTTCCTTATACAGAAATATTTATTTAACTGTTCAGTTATTTCTAGCATCCGAATATTGAAGGGTTTTCTCTCCCGATCTTTAAGGTATAGGAATAGAGACCCTCCTCTCATAAGATATCTCCTCTCATAAGATATTTAAAAAAAGTTATGTTTTATACACTACAGTGGAAAAAATGAATTTGTAAAATAAGGAAATAACTTATTTGAAAACGAGATTTATTTAATTACTTTAGTTTCAAATCTAGTTTCTTTCGGAACTAGCAACGTAAATCTAGTTACTTTTGGAACGCTGGTGACATCTAGGGTTACATTTTGTTAACTAAAAGTAACATAATCATTACATTATTATCAACACGATGATATACGAAGATCTACGAAACTATGCGAATGATGAGCAAAAAATGTCTGAGAACTCTAAGCACTCACCGATATTCTAATACATTCCATCAAATAAAAAATTGGCATGGTGAATGTGCCAGGCCTTAGAGACCAATCTCTCTTTCTTCCTCTCTCTGGAAACTTTTAGTATACTTATATCAAAAATCGCTTAGAATGGTTCATAGAAAATAATCATTAATTTACGTCATCGCTTTTCGATTCCGTAAAGATAGAGAATGCATGGAATGTTTAACAACTTTATATTGCTACATTAAGAAGAGTTTACTGATTTATAGAGAATACCGTACTAGTGTATTTTTAGACATATGCAGTGCCTATGATAATGTCAACCCGTTTATTTTATGTTCTATTCTTCAGAAATTTGGCCTTCCCCATCAGTCCACTAAACTGCTCATAATCTAATCACTTTTAACATTTATTTCCTATATTTCGAGGCATTCTTGGGTGGGCCTTTCTCAAGGTTCTGTTCTCAGTCCGATATTATTTAACATATACAAAACAGAATTACTCAAATCCCTCCCTCGTGCAGTCAAGATTTTGATTTATGAGGACGATGTGACTATCTACAGCTCCAATAAAGATATCAATATAATTAATGAAGATCTTCAGATAGCCTTGTGTAGAACGAGTGATTTTCACTCTAACCTAGGGCTCTGTATAAAAGTGTTGCGGTGGTCTTTTCTAACGCTGGTAGGCTGTCAGTAGTCAATATTAGCAATATCAATACGCCTATCCCAACAACTTAACCAATTGTAATATTTAGGAATTATTTTTGATTCCAATCACATAAACTGTCTCGTCGCATCATGCCACAAAAAAATGAACATTTGTAAATTGGTCGCAAGGATATACTGGGGCGCTGACCCACAGATTTTGTTACTTTTATTAGCTCTATTCTGGATTATGGATGCTTTATTTATACAGACTGCACTAAATTCAGAATGGATAGAATTAACTGTATTCAATCGCTTTAAGAATTTGCTTAGGTTTAATGCGTTCATCTCCAATATGATTCATGCAAATAGAAACTTCAGAACCTCCTTTTACTCTTTGGATTTTCTGGCTTGCAGCAAAGTTCCTTATAAAAAATATTTATTTAACTGTCCAGTTTTTTCTAGCACCCGTATATTGAAGGGTTCTCTCTCCCGGTCCATAAGGTACATAAATAGAAACCCTCTCCTCATAATAGAACCTTTTGATCACATATTTCTTGAGATCAGGAGAAATGTGAATATAATTGGTTGGTCGTAACTGGATCATAATTGTTCGCTCAAATTCCATTCAGTTTTTCTGTTCTTAAAATAGAATATTGCCCCAAAAACATTTGACTCCTTGGACCATGTCTTCGAAAGTGAGATGCTCCATGTATCAGAGAATTAATTTCATTTAAAGATTGGCTTTTGCCGAATGCTGTCTAATTCTATTCAGATGGTTCAAAAACAATGGGAACCCCATCATCTTCGCTGGGCCTTTTTTTGCGATCGATTGAACATCTTTTTTAATATGCGGGTGCCAGAAATAATAATATATATTCTGTAGAAGCTCTGATCATCCTCAAATGCATTGAGCCAATCGTAATTTACTACTAGAATAGTGTGTTATCTATATATATTCCAAAAGTATTCTACTGGCTTTAATTAGTCCTAAAATTAATAATTATTCTTAAGATCTCATACTTCGCATTAGAGAAAACACTTTCTACGTGGATAATGCCAACATTATTATCAAGTTATGTTGGATTCCAGGTGATGCAGGTATTCCAGGTAATAAAACCGCAGACCAACTAGCCAGGGATAATCATAGCCTAAATATAATTCCTGTTAACATCAGCTACCCCTTTCTCTAATCTGAATATCTAATCCAAACACGATGTTTTCCCGATGGCAATTACTCTGGTCTGGTAGATAGTATCTAGAAAAAATAATAATAATTTAAAAACATTTAAAAAAAAAGGATAAAAATGGATAAAACAATAAATAAAAACACAAAGAAAAGAAAACAAAGATTAATATAATAATAAAAAAACCATTTTGTTCTTCAAAATTTTAACTGGAAATAAAAAACAAATAAAAAATGAATAAAGAGGTCGCGAAGAAATTCCCCATCCGTTCTCAACATTGACAACATAATTTGTAATTTATCCAAGGATATATGTCAGTGTATTGTAGCATTCTTGAGATCTAGCTCCATCAAGTTTAGATGGTATCTAGAAAAAATAATAATAATGAAAAAAAAAACCATTAAAAAAAGGATTAATAATGGTTAGAAAAATAAATATAAATACACATAGATTAAAATATTAATAAATAAACCATGTTTTTCTTCAAAATTTAAACGGGAAATAAAAAATAAAAAACAAACAAAAAATTAAAAATAAAAATAAAGAGGCTGTGAGGAAATAGAAAAAGAAGAAGGACGTGGAGCTGTTAAACTGTTCGCTCAATTTTAGTGTATTAAATCTAATAAAGGATAAACAAAGAGCTCTAGAGTTCGTAATAACAAATAATATTTATAATCTGAATTATAAAAGTTCCTAAGATCCTAGTAGAATTCCCATAAAATTCTTAGTAACAGTTCGCTCTCCTATGTTCACGTTAGTCATAAAATAACAAGAATCGTTAAAACAAGTAGTTGGCGATAGGCCCAAGAAGGCGAAAACATACCGACTTAAAATAGTCCTGAAAGAAACTTTTTACATCTATTAAATGGTGCTATAAATGGACATTTGTTAAAAGGGTGACAGTTTAGAAATTGTTTACAGTGAGCGTTTAGATAAAGCAATTTAATGAAAGAAATTCCATTTCTTTTTCCAACATATTTGTTTTTCTTTCATTGGTTTTTAAGCATAACCCTCGTATATTTGATAGAAAATATAAACGATGGATGTAAATTGATTAATCACATCAATTTTTAAGCATTCTTATTTCAAGCCTGTTGTTGGTGTATCATTCTTTTAGATATTTGGTTTTCGAAGTAAATTAATAACTTATTAGCAGTGCTGGATTTAATTACTCTGCCGCTGTAAGCACTGAACAAATTGCCTTATTTTTATATACATTTTTTAATACTTGGTATTATTTTTATTGAGAAAACAACTTGCATACGCTCCATATTATTTTTGGATTCTCTATTCTAGATCAGGGTATAAAATAAGTATAAATTCACGGAATATCATTTATCGGGGCTCGAACCCGGATCTCTCGATTGCTCTTCTAATTGAGCTAATAGGCACTTATTCGAAGACACAAATAATTTTAATATGTATTTGTTTTCCGTATCTATTAAGATAGGCAACTTGCATATCAGGATTTGTTTTGGCCACCTGTTTGTTACTGTCGATCGATTCATTCATCATCGGGTAGATGACGAATGAATCGATCGAAAGAAATTAATATAAAAAAATCATCCAGGAGGCTACATCTACCCGGTGACTAATGAATCGATCGACGGTAGAAAACAAATAGCAGACGGTTCTCGTTCTTGTTTACAGCTGTAATAAAATTATCGACTAATAAGTGAAACAACATTAATTATTTAACAAAACCGTCTATTGTTAGCTATAGACAATACAAACAGAGAAAGAAGATATATATTCAATTAAATGTCAATAATAAACAAATGAATAAATCAAGTTAACTTAAATCGATGACATATAATGGCAGTTAAATTAATAATAGCGAAATATCATAAACAAGAGATTTTATATTGAGCGGTGCTTGTAAAGCGATATGAAAATTCGGTGATAAAAAACAAAACAATATCAAACAAAATATGGAAAGCGTGTACAGGTTATCAATCAT